>PVJX010042647.1:0-14048 GCA_004027295.1 Dolichotis patagonum | reverse complement strand
TTGTACCGGGGATGGAACTCATGACCTTGTACTTGCCAGGCAGGCGCTTAAGCCACTGAGCTAAATCCCAGGCCCATTTTTTTTTTTTTTTTTTGCGGTACCAGGGATCGAACTCACGACCTCGCACTTGCCAGGCAGGCGCTTATGCCGCTGAGCTAAATCCCCAGCCCCTGACTGCTTTTGTTTATGAATCATTTAGTAGGAAGGAGGGACATCTACTAAATGTATAACATTTACTTTAGTGCTACAAGAAATAGCAAGTATTACATGTCCTTAAGGTCTTATTATTAATAATGAAGTTTGTATCACTCATCTTGAAGTTATCCATAGTGTTTTTGCATTCTATTTGGTGGCTCAATACACCAGCAGTACTCAGGAACTCATAGTATTGATTATTATTTTGATATCAGTTAATCATGTGTCTTAATATTCAAAGTCATCTCTACTTTTCATCTCCTAAAGAAAGTCAAATAGTTGGTTTCAGTTAGAAGACATGAAGCAGATGAATTTATTCATGTTCAAGAAAGAGTTAGGTAGCTAATTAAACACATGTTGAAAGGTTAGATTGAAGTGAAAGTGTTGCCTAGACTCAAATACCATCTTTACTGAATTATATTATGTAGAAGCTAATGAAAGTTGCACTTGACAAAAAAATAATCAGTAAATCTCCATAGTGATTGCAGATGTCAAAAATAGTAATTTGGAGAAGCTGACAAGGGCTTTAAATTCTTTTTGAAGATATGTAGATCACAATTATAGTTCAGCAACTTTCACATATTAAAATTCTTGTATTTTTCAAGCTGTATTTGTTATTCTGCTACCTTTCTCTGTAGGTACCATTTTCAAATTAATTTACCCAGTTGTAAATACAAATTATTTACAGTTTCCCTATGGCATATATATATATATATATATATATATATATATATATATATCTTACACAAACACAATTTTTATTTTAAAGAGAAAAATAAAAATCAAGACAATCATAAAACAACAGCAAAAGCAAAATGATGATGACAACTACAACAACCACAACAAAAAACAATGGCAATATAGGATTTTAGAACAAAATGATAGGAATTTAACAATAGTAAACATAATAATTTTTGTTTTTGAAATTTTAAACTTAAGTTCAAAAGCTTAAATAAATAATTTGAAAGAAAATTGCTTCTTTCTAAAGGAAAATGAATTGGAAAAGATCATTTGGCTCAATCAACAAACATCTTTCTTATTGTATAGATTTTGTTAAGGAGAATGTTTATGAGATTTTGATAAGAGAAAAAAAAAACTATGGGAATATTAAGGGACTTTGTCATAACCAATTCAACCTGACAAATGGTTATCAGTCCCCATAATATAAAACTGAGTATGCCATAAATTTTGCTTCTGAGTTACTCAAAACAAAGTAAGAATGCTACATATATCTATAAAAACTCAAACTAAAGGTATATCCCTATTCCAATAATCTGTTAATACTCCACCTTGCTATCATAGAATTTATGATATTAATATAATACATATGACTTACTTTTTAGTCTTTCACACCAGAATCTAAATTCAATGACAGTAAGTGTGTTATGTCTATGTTGTTCTTGCCTGTTACTTAGAAAGTGTCTGACATATAGTAGATAATGGAGATTGTGGAATTGGTTATTGGTTAATAAAACAAAGAAGACTGTGATGAGTGTAAAAAAGAGATAAAAGTAAAATACCTTTGAAGTGTATAGAAAGATGAAAGATAGGGCAACTCTGACCCTGCCCAGACGTTAGCTTCTCTGTGATATAATCAAGATTTCTTTCTACTTTGCTTTTATCCACATAATTTCCTTGCAATATTCAACAAATTTTAATGTAATGATCTATTAAGTTCTTCATTTATCTAAAATTATCTAATGCATAGATTGTTTTCAGCTTTTGTCTAATTTCTTATCATAATGATTGATATCTAAGTAGTTTTTTTTTTTTGAACTGGGATCGAACTTATCAACCTCACGCTTGCCAGGCAGGTGCTTATGCTTCTGTGCTAAATCCTCAGCTCCGATATCTAAGTAGTTATTGAAATTAATTAATAAAGGTTTTGTAACACCACATTTCAGGGGTTGAGGCTGAGGCATGTGATAAGGTTATAATCAGGCCAGAGAAAACTTATGAATAAATTGTCTCAGAAAGTCAATTAAGTGATAGATGAGTTTTGTAGTGTAGTTTGGAAAAAAGAATGGAAAGTTTCATGTTAGAATTTTAGGCTTGAATTTGTTTCTGTATGTAGTGGAGAATCACAAACAATTTTGAGTAAGGAAAGATGACACAGCTATAGATAGATAGATGATAGATAGATAGATAGATAGATAGAGGGAGGGAGCGCTGTGATTTAGGAGAGTAAACAATGGATCTAAGCCAGGGGTACTATTTAAGTGACAAAGCTAGGGATAATAAGGATTAAATAATTTAGTAAATACTTAAATTTGCCTAGAAAGGGTAACTGATAACAAGAAAGTTGTTGCAGTGATGAAAGTTACAGGATTTAATTCATACTTCACTACTGATGTGCAGCTTTTGATCTTTAGTGCTTCAAAAACTAAAGGTCCTTAAAGGAAGAATGAGAAATATAAATGTGGAAAATATGATGTGAATGAATAGTTTATGCATGTCAGAGTTTAGAAACTTTGTGGCATGAGTGGTAACCAGAGGAATGGAGGTGCAATGCAGTGGTGGGGCACTTGTTTATTATTTATGAGATCCTCAATTTGGTTTTCATCATGGCAAAATATATATGATAATCAGGAAGATATAAACTTAATAATGCACTTAAGAGAAATTTGATGCAATACTTTATTATTAATATTATAGGAAATGATGCAAATGCCAGTGGAGAAAGAATTTCAGGAAAAAAGCATAGAAACAGAACACCGAGATTTGCTTCAAGTAAAATATGCTTAGAATTGATATCCATGACAGATACAAAATAATATTCAAAACTAAGGACAGATAATCAAAGCATCATAAAAATCAATTGAAATAAAATTTAGAAGAGATGCAGTATCAAAAGTAATAAATCATACAGAAAATATGTTAGGATAAGAACTGAAGGAAATCTGATGCTTTATATTGACTTTAAATTGTCATGGCATGCAAGCAAGATGTTGAACCAAGAATTAAGGAATTGAAGAAAACTTAAAAGAGAGTATATAAAGAGTGTACACGAACACAAAATTTGACCATAATAGGAATAGTTTTTGGGTACTGAAGAGCATAGAAAAACCTTGGAATAGCAGTTTCAGTGAATTTAGTAGGAAAGTAATTGGAAATGGAAGGAAAGAATTAAAAATCAAAGCCAGTTGGCATTTTATATCATGGATAATTTAATGTACCTAGTCAGAGGAGTAATGTGTCTTTCTCAAAGAGGATTGCTCAAACTGGGAAAAAGACTCAAGAAAATGCTTGATTGTATTAATTTCAGAATGGGTTTCAGCATGGTAGGTATAATGCAGGAGGAACACGGGAATTGGGAAGTTCAAGGAATTTTGCGAAAATGCGGGCATCTAGGTATCACGTATTAGCTGAATAGTATAGCCAACATGACCCCTAGAGAATTATTTAAGTGTGACAAAAAAGAACAAATATTTAAGTGTGAGTAGTACAAACAGAATTTTTATGCAATTATGATGTTTAAGATGATACAGATGGAGTAGAGATGCAAGATTTTTAAGTTATAAATATTTTTGTAGTACCATTAAAAGGAAACATTTCTGTTATATTAAACATTTCAGAAATTAATTTATTAACATGATGAAGAGTAGTATCTAAAACTAGTACTTTATTAATTTTATATCTTATAGTACCACATCTACTTCATAATCATATAATGATTTCTGAATGAAACTTTAAGGATATACCTAAAAGTTTTCAAAATAAATGAATAAGAAGGAAAAAAGATTATGAATTGATTCTATAGAAATTTATTTCTACAGAATTGATTTACAGGTTAATATAATGGAATTAATAAATCTGAAAGTCAATAAATTTTATGATTATTATAATAATCTGGTGTGTTCTAGATGATATAACAGATGTTGTATAGTGATGAGGACTTTGAATTGATCTTACTCGTGTCTATCTAATTTAAAGCAATGGCTCAGCTACTAATTTTTTTTTCTTTGGTGGTAGTACTGGGGATCAAACTCACAACCTCATGCTAACCAGGCAGGCTCTTAGGCCACTAAGTGAAACCCCTGGCCCTTGGCTATTAATTCTTAAATACTAGGTATGTTTTTAAAGATGTATGGATATATATTTATAAAAATCATATTTACAAATTTATAATTTGAATTTTGAAATTTTTCTAAAATTTTTATGGCCATACTTTCATACAAATAAGAACATTTTTGTACCACTTTTAAATTTTACAAATTATCTCACTGTATGACTTCTAATTATTTCCATACTACCCAAGAGATATTAGACTATTAGGTATTTAGGTTATTTCTACTAGCATTGTAAATTCATGCTACAAGCATTGATTGTATTATTTGCATTTTATCTTAATATAACTGAGAAGAAATTATTTCAAAGATGCTTTGAATTCACCTCTCTTGGTACTAGATTAAATGATCATTTTAGTTGACAGTTGAATTAATAGTGAATAAAATGATATATTCTGGAAGAACTTTCAATTTCTCCCTACTTCAAATAATGCTTACTTCTCAAATATCTTTGAATTGTCTATGTTTTTGACTTATATGTTTAAAGAAATACAATGTTATTAAAGAAGAAAAAAACATTAAGCCATTAGTATTTAAACTGCCATGAGTTCATTAGGGAAACTCAAATCACTTAGGTTTCGAATGGTGTGGTACTTATGAATGTCGTACTTTGATAAAGACAGTAAATAGGAGACAACATTTAAGTACTTGAATTTCCAAATCAGATGCTTTTGGAGAAATATGTGTGTTGATGTACTTGTAATTGAGAATTGATGCCTAAAGTAAAAACTGAATCTTAAAGAGTGCCAAGGCTTCTAAAAACAAATTGTTTTTTTCTCCCTGCTAGTAATGCAAACTGATGCATTCCTGACTAGCGATATTTAACTAAAACCATTTTACTGGTGAAACAGGCTTCAAAAGATTCAGATGATTGTTTCACCTTTCTCTTTTTTTCTCTGTTTCCTTAAAAGTTGCTCTGTCAAAACAAATTTTAGTCTGGTTTTTGCTAAAATAATAAAATACCACATAGCTAGTAATTATGATTGTAACTGCAATTTGGATAAATAAAAATTAAACCAAAAGTGCCCTCTGTGTATTGGTCCCAAGGCTCTTTACATTGTCACTGAAGGCTGATAATCATTAAATGATAGGCTTTCCAGCATGAAAGTTGGCTGTTCACACATTCAGTGATCTTTATAATATCCCTGAAAGTAGATTTTTAGATACATAAGGCCTGCATGTTTTCTAAATCCCAGAAATCTCCTTCCATATTTGCTCTCCATTAAGGTATTAATTTGGTGATTGTAAAACCTATAGCCACTTGGCCCTTTGGACTTCTTCTGACTCAGAGACTTTGTATAACACTATCGAATGACATGATATAAACACATGCCCCTCTCTTATCCATCTCTCAATTCTGAGTTAATGTCTCTTTCTCCCATTCTGAGGAAGTGAACTTTTGACATTTCATCACAATATATTCCTACTGTCAAGAACTTACCTCCACTTGCAACCCTGTGCAAATGATGCCCAGTAATCTTGCTTAGTATTAATTTTTATGGTCATATTGTTCTTCATTAGACTCAAAACTCTTTATCTCCTGACAAAACATAAAAATGTATGTTAAAGTCGACACAACAATTAAAACCTCAACACTTCAACTGTGAATCTCATTAAATATATTATCTATGAAATGTGCGTGAGGTAAAATATTTAAAAGAAAATTATTGTGACAAGTTTATGAAATAATATTTTTATAGAAAGTTCTACATAATCTGTAGTATAAAATTAAAATAGTAGTTTTTTCTGTATTTTGAAGTAATAGCTAAAAGTAGATTTTAAAAATGTCTTTTGGCCACTACTGGTCTTTGTTTATCACCCATTTTAATCTTGTTTAAAAACCTTTGGTTGTAATGGATATAAAAATAAAAGTAGATAATTTATGATCAAACTTTAGTTATGAATGACAATTTTTAAATTTCAAATAAAGATTACATATGTGTTTATCTTGTTTTTGTTATATGTGATTAACTTGGGGCATATTAAATTAAGTTTGAGAAAAAGAGCAGTTTAGTTTACATTAGTATAAAAATAATCCCTTTGTAATGATAGACATGCTTTCATTTATGGTGTTTTCTGTTTATGGATTGACTCATTCAAAGGTCATTGATATAGTAGAGAAAGCATGTAGCCTGGGATAAGAATGAGGTTTAAATTATTGCTTCAATATCATCAATTATAAAAATTGAGACGTTAACATTGTTAAATCTCAGTTGCTTGAAACTTCCATTGTATAATTACTTGGACAATTATGTTTGTGTTTATATACTCAAACATTTGACGAATGCTCAAGATGTCAAAATGGTAAAAAAAAAACAACTATATAGTTTAAAGACTAAACATCTACCAAATATGTTGTTAGAAAGTGCTTATTTACCAGTAACCAGATAATCAGATAAATTATTTTTGGTTTTATTGGGACATAGTATCACCCATTTGTATAGCTCCTGTCATATTTTTGGCAGTTGTCTTCTTTATTGCCTTCCTTCAAAAAGTGAACTATCAAAACACTAATTTAGACTGTCAACATGAAAGGATTTGACAGCTTCATGCAGAATAGTCATTATAAAAAAGAATTAAGACAAGTAAGGAAAAGAGAATTTAAATAACTGACTAAACAGTAGTGAAGTTTCTTAAGAGTATAAGATATCATGACAATTCAAATTGCAATAATTTCTGCTTTTTGCTCATTTCTTTTCTGGCTAACTCACTATTACTCTGAAGGAAGACAATGATTTAATTCATATTCTCATTGTCACAAAATTATCTCCAAAAGGAAAGAGACTTTTTTTCTGCTTGCTGTAAAGCAAAATAACCTCTAAAGATTCACTTTTGGTAATATTTGTATTCGCTGTATAAACACACAAGCTGTCTTCCCTTTCTACAGGTAGATTATTCAACAGTTGAGCTCTGTGTCAAAAAATCTTGGAACCATATAAAGACTGATGCTTTATTATTTCAAAATTTCACCATTTGACAATCAAATATTTATACTGACTCTATTGATATTTATTTTTTTAAAAAATTTCTAAAATTAATCCTGTCAAGTCTTTCTAAGTCAAGATTCCATGTATATACTCTTGCCTTGTGATTACTCTTTGAGTTTATGTAAAGGCAGAGTAAGTTCACTCTAGATCAAAGTACACATCTGTTACAATTGCCCATCTGACTTCACAGAGGGCTATAACTGGTCTCTTCATTCTTCACAGAGAAGTTATGTTGACTAGCTGTGGATGTACAGCTATATGCCTCCTGTTAAGGATCTTGCAGGAAAGAATGGATGATCCTCTATTTTGTTAATATAAGCTGAACATTTACATTGTTTGACATTAGTATTGAATTAATTTTATACTTAAAATAGAATCCTCACTATTTACAATAACCTAAAAATGCTTAGATCATAGTATCCCCATTACATATTTCGCCAAAACCATCCTCACAATTTATCTGATTGCTTCTTTAGTCCCAGCCATGTTTAGTTTTGTACCCTTTAAACACATGAAAATTTCTCTTGAGTCTATCTCACTTTTTATTCTTTCTGTTGAGAATGTTATGCTTTTTTATTTTAAATAATGTAGTCTTCATCAAGGTCATAGCTCAAATATTTTGCCTTCCCTAACTACCTAAATTAAACAATGTCTACCTACTTCCACCCCTACCACTGGGACTCATTATCAATTATTTATTAAAATTAGCTATTTCTTCATGCATTGATCTCTATTTGCAGTTATATCACTTTTGTTATTTGCTGTTATTGATTCAAATATAAATTCAGTGAATGTTGAACATCACTGTCCTGTTCATAGCTATGATAATGCGTGGAACAGTGTGTGTGTGTGTGTGTGTGTATGATTAGTAAACACTATACTATCATATTAATGGATTTTAAAAGAAATTTATAGGTCTTTCACTCCATTTCTAAATTCAGAAGATGATTAACGTATGGTGGGTTTGGGATTTGAGCCCCTAGGTACAAGACTCTCAAATCTCATATACAAGACAGAACTCTTGGTGTATTCTAATCTGAGCATTCAAACATCACAAGGTAGAGGAAGGAAGATGTCTAAATGAACACTTGGTGCAACTTCTGTAATTCTGAATTCCACTGAGTCTTTGCTGTCCTTTCTCACAGTACTGAATACTCTTCATATGACCTACTTCAATATACAGGCAAAAATGTGTCTTCTAGTGGCTTCTACAACATCATTTTCTTTTCAAATCCATTTTTTACACTACACACAATATGTTTTTTCAAAACAAGTAAATGCAATAACATTTACATAACTAATAACCTTCAATGGTTCCCATTCAACATCATCACCTTTTGTAAGACTGCACAATGTGGCTATCTACTCTCCAAACACTCTGATCCACTATGCATTCCTAGAATTGCCATACCATTTCTGTTAGTTCATAGGCCTTCACATATGTTTTCTTTCAGCTTGATGCATTCATACTTCAGCCTTATTGTTTCCAAATTTATTTCAAATCAAATAAAATGTTATTTTCTCAATAAATACTTCCCTTACCTTCCTGACTTGTTTAAAATCCATCTCTCATAGGTACTATAACCTCTATAATTATGCTGAACACACTTAATTTGATTCCATAATTGAGACCAAAAGATCAGAATGCATTGTTTATCGTTGAATACCGAGCATAGTGCCTGGAACATAACAGGTGGTCAATAACCATTGAAATGAAATTATTTATTTAATGATGCATTCACAATTTAATCAGTCACATCCAGTTATATGATGAAGTTTGTTGGGGACCACAAATTATAAATTGGTCCTTTGGCCCATCCAAGTTTGTCCTTGTCCTTACCTTTGAGCCAGACTGGAATTTGGAAACTTCCTACTATTTTCTGTTCATAGCTGGAATTACTAGAGCTAATGACTCACAGGCACTCACAGGGCAAGTTCTGTTGAAGACTGTAAGACACTTGGGGAAACTACAATTTCCTCATTGCCCCAGTATTGTCCTTGTCATTGTCATGCTCTGTTCTTCTTACTACCTCACCATAGTCACCATTACTGTTCCCAAAAACACTCACTGCTCTTCACTCATTGTCTTTGACTCAGATATAATCAATAAATACCAAAGTTCTGGGTATTTCATAGCCTTTTGCTCCCTGCAAACAACTAGTCATCCTAGATCTCTGCCTGCACTTCTGTTTTTGTCTGTTGGTGTTCCTACTGTGTACCATATCACTTGGCAGGAGACTGGGGATTCAGTGCAGAGGTTGCTAATAACTGACACTCTGGAAAGAGTCTCAGATAAAGGTTTAATTCCATGGCAACATTTAGTTTGAGAAAATGACAGAGACTTATCTTGTTTTATATATTACATTTTGCATTATTTTTTTACTCTGAAACAAGCAAGTCTTCATTGCAACTGTTTATTTTTTTTCCAAAAAGTCCTTATCTATTTGAAACCGCCTTTCTTTCTCCTTATCGTATTATCTGTTGCCTCTTTAATTTGGCATTTCACATATTTGCAGACAACATATCAATACTGAAATGATAACAACTGCTATGACACTTCCTATTTGGTACTTTATTTTAGTTTCAGAGCCTAAGTGTAAAGGCAGAATGTATGTACTGTGTAATGGTGCCAGGAATCTTCTATGCTTTGTTTTCTTATGTATTTTTTGTGTCTATAGTTTGAGGAGAGTTCCTGACATATCATAGATGTTCAGTACATCTTTGTTAGGGTGATTTTTGTCTTTCTACTCTCTTTGACCTGGAGTAGAAAAGATCCATAGATTTCATTTGTATTTAGCTTTCTTCTGGATATTATATTTTTAGATTTCTAGTGATATATTTTATCAATTCAGAATCAATGAAAACAAATGGGAGGTCTGGAGAACTAAGAATCCTCTGGGCTGAGTCAAAAGTTGATAGAGTTCCATGCTCACCGGGCCTCACTCAAATCAAAGTAGACCATATTTCCTTTAGATTGTGTGATAAACATGAAGCTAAATTATCTCTTGCATGTTGGTGCATTTTGTTTATCTTATTTTCATCACAGACAATCTCCATTGCAAATTGATGTGTTATGCCCATGAGAAAATCCCAAATGTGCATCAGATTTTTTTCATACTCAGTGATCTCATTTTGATCAATATTAAGTCATATTTTACAGTGTGAATATGCATTGTTCAAAAAATCTTATTCAGAAACAAACATTAATGGTCAAAGAACATAGCTTTGGTGCCTTGTATGTTACACATTAACTTATTCACCTGATTTTCAGTAATCATATATAATCCCAGTGTAATAATGTTTTCTTTCATTTATAATTTTCACTCATCTCCTCTCTTCAAATCAAAAGGTAAACACTGTTAAATACTTGAAGTTTTGTTTATCTGTACTCATAAAAATATCTCCTACCATATGGACGGAACAGGGACAGATAAATATATGTAGTTCATTTTATTTAAAAGAGTAGATAAGTGGTTATTAAAATTTATCTACACTATATGGTGGTCATGAAATTCTTTACTCATGATTATGTCTAGAGACTGAGCAAAACTATTCTACAATTGTTCAGGTTTCTAAGCATGAGTTGTTTCCACATGTGATTTAAAAAATAAACTATGATAAACATGGATTTACATATCAAAACTTTTTACAACATAAATAAAATTTTATTTTTTGTAACTCTGTGCATTATCAGGTTAGGGGGATAGCTTACTTTAAAACTAAACTATTGCTTCCAAGGGCAAATAATACTAACAAAAGAAAAGTATACTCTTGAATGAAAGACCATCATCCTAGGAAACACTTATGGCATAACTTTTTCTCTTTTAAAATGCTTATAATTGGAGAGAAAATTTTAAGCAATCATAATGACTGTTATGTTTAATATGATGTCCTACAATGCTGTGCTAATAGGTGGGCTTTTGGAAGGTAATTAGATTTGAGTCTTATAACTGACTTGCTGTTAGGAGAAGGGGTCTGTTCAGATGCATTAAGTCACTGGAAGCATGGGTTGGAAGGGTTTCTGTTCCTCCCTGACTCCTCCATTTGTTCCTTGCTTCCTATTAACCACACTACGATTAGCTTTCTCTACCACATCTCTGGCATTCTGCTTTGGAATCAGTTAAATATGGACTGAAGCATGAGTCAAAATAAACTCCTTTTGGCTGTAGGTGTTTTTTGTCTCAGTGACAAAGAAAGTCACTAAGATGGGGATGCTAAAAGAATGAATTCATATTTGTAAACAGTCTGGTTTGTTATTAGAAACAATTAGGTTTTGAAAAATACATAAATATGTATATATAAGAATTTTTTATTTAATCAGACCTAAAGAATTACAATGATATAGTAGGAAATTTTTAATCTTAAATTAAGTAGCATTCTAATAATCCTTAGATTAGAAGCAAAGATAAACAAGTTAGATAAATAGCTAGCATATTGTTTCAAAATTACTGAGAAATAAATCATACTTCTAATTTCAAATTTCTATAAAAACTGTATATAGTAGCTTATGGACTCTTTTTAAAAGCGTGATTTTAGTGCAAGTTATTGGTTAAGCCTACGCATTTCAAGAAAGATTTCCATTATTTACAATAACGTTAAGGTGAAAAATCATAGCATCAGTTTCTTTCTCTGTACAGACCAAAGAGTAAACCTTACAGTCTGGGATAGCAGAGTGAAATGAATACACATTAACCAACTAGGTATGATGATTTGATGACTCATCTGATTTTTCAGCAAAGTACTTTGTTGGTGATTATCTGGCAATAGTCATAAATTATTTAATGGTTAATTTAGTTTAAACAGTGAAGGTAGTAAAATTTCACATGTTATCTTATTTATATTAACAGAAGTCAAAGGTTTCAAAAATATAAACAAGGTTCATTTTCATCAAGTATTATTCTGAAGTATAAATTTGGAAATGATAAACTTTAGAACAGTGAAAACAGTCTAATCACATTTATGAATATATGGGTATATATACATGTGTTTTAAAGTATGAAACTCTAGATGAACTTTTACATAGTCATAGGAGTGTGGGAGGACTTTATGAGGATGATATTTAAAGCAGGAAACATAAGATCAATTAAAATAAGAAATATATTTGATTATAGGCATGCTTTAAAACTCAATAAGTCTAAGAGAAAATAACAAACAAAATATCTTAATATAAATATCATGTCAAGGTAATACGCAATATATTCCACTCAAGTCAGAAAACATGTACTATAAGAAGAAAATTGAATGGGGCATGTAAATTTGAAATTAGTTATGTCAATAAATGTATGAAAAATTTAGCCCAATAAAATCATATAATTGATGTTTGGATTAAATAATGCACTAGAGATTTTCAATTACCAATAAAAAGGTTTGAAAATACAGCTTATTATGACAAAAATAGTATAAAACTGGCACTAACAATGAAGTTTAAAAAAGTACAAACCATTTTGAAGGAAACTTGCAATACATATAAAAAATGTGAAATACCTTTACATTCTATGACCTGGTAATTCAAATGATTGTATTTTATTTTGAAGAAACAAACAGTATAGAGAGAGACATATTTAAAAGTATATTTTGTACAATATTATCTTAATACCAATGATTTAAAATAAAACTAAATATAAAAACTTGGATTCCATAAATACATTATGATGTATGTAAATGACATTGTTTGATCATTTTTATACCTAGATCTTGTAACCTCAACAACTACTTCTAAGATAACAACGTACAACATATTTTTTTTATTTGAAGGAGAATAAAACAAAAGGGGGCATTACAGAGCAGATCAGAACAGGACAACAGAGGCAACACAGTACTTTACACTAAGAAAACTGGACATCAACAGTAGCTAACACCATATCTCTTACTCTGCTATAGTTGAGCATAGTATCAAATACAATAATATCAAACATAACAAAATACTATAAAGCCATGCATAGAGTGAAAGAATTACAGGGCTTTCTGAACAGAATAACAGAAAATGATCAGTGGGTACTATAATATCTCATTTTGGATAAAAATATTTTTTGTTTAAACTCTCATACATATTCAAATCCCAATAAGACACAATGTGATAGATAGAAGCAATGGTAGTAGAACAAAAAAAGCATGGTAGGAGTTCTAAGAAGGATAATATTAAATCAGCAAAAGCTGTCATAATGTTTTTTTTCTTCAAAACAGCTGTTCATATCATCAAGCATGATATAGTCAAACAAAGCAGGACAAAACCATTCCAACTGAGGATTGAAAACTTTGAAAGTCTTCAAAGCTATGAGATGGGGCCTCATGCATATCATAAAGTCTTATATACTCTTATCAAACCTCATACTAGGGAGACTATATGGTATTTACCCTTGTGAGTGTGGTTTATTTCGCTTAAGAGAATGGTCTCAAGTCGTGTCCATTTATTTATAAATATCTCGATGTGATCATTCTTTATAGCTGAGTAGTACTCCATTGTATAAAATTGCCACAACTTTTTTATCCATGCCTCAGTTGATGGGCACTTAGGTTGTTTCCAAGATCTGGCTATTACAAATTGTGCTGCTATAAACATGGGTGCACATATATCACTTTGGTATGATGTTTTCAGTTCTTCTGGGAATATGCCTAGAAGCGGAACATCTGGGTCAAATGGGACTTCCAAACCCAGCATTTTGAGGAATCTCCAGACTGACCTCCACAGTGGTTGCACCAGTCGACACTCCCACCAACAGTGTAGAAGAGTTCCTTTTTCCCCACAGCCTCTCCAACACTTGTTGTTGGTAGTGTTTTCTATCTTGGCCATTCTTTCTAG
>PVJX010042646.1:0-14047 GCA_004027295.1 Dolichotis patagonum | reverse complement strand
GGACCTTGTGTGTCATTTTACACAACCTAATTTAAGTGTTGACAAATAGCTGATAGAATAGCCCTTACTTTGGTCCAGATATTCACCTGATCCTCCAAACAACTTTACATGACAGGTATGAATAGCCTCGGTTTTACGGATGGAAATGCAGAAGTGAAGAGACAAGGCCTGCTTCCACGCCCACAGTCAGTACGCGAGGTGGGAGGGTGACCTCCCAGCAGCCGATCCATGGGGCCCATGCTTCAGTCACGATGCAACAACAGCTCTGCCGTTCACTGTTTCCGCAAAAGCAGGCGTGAGAAGAAACTGCTGCAAGGCAAGGAATGGTCCAGGTCAGAAAGGATGGCGCTGCAGGCCAGGAGCCACTGGGCACTGTGAGAACTGGATGGCTGGGTGATGTTTGCAGCGGTAAATCCCACAGGAAGCACGGCAGACTGGTGCTGTAGTGCGCGGAGGCCGGTGCGAATGGATCCCGCGGGGACAGCGCACTCACGTTACGGAGGTGGTCTTCTCTACTGTGTTTATTCCATGCACATTCTGTGTTCCTGTTGGCATTTTCGAGCTGAGCATATTTCCAAGGGACTTTGCTTTTCAGAAGCCTGTCCTGTTCAGCGTCCGACAGGGTCACCTTGCATCACGGTACACTTTTCTAGTCACATCTACATGCATGTGCAAAGCTATATCCTATGCAAGGCACAGATCCGCTGCATTTTTTGTATCCACCTCCTTTCACCTTGTTAATATTCTGTTTTTCCCCAGGAAACCAGTTTGAACTGATGCTTACTATTCCACTACGGGCTAATGCAGTATGGGCAAGATCTATTTTCAATCCAGACACAAACACATACACATTTCTGTCACGAGAACATGGATACTTTATTTTCCATCTTTAGGCAAATAGATTGTGCTTTGATTTTGATTGTTCTAAGTAACTTCCCTTACAAACGTCTCTACGGAAAGCCTGATTGTTTCCTAAGGGTAAACAAAAAATGAAAGGGACTGAGCCTCACACATTGATCACCGGCAGATTCTTATTTCTCCATTGCACCCCAGTAAGAAGCAACTGCTGAAACTCTGCCAGAGGTGAGTGAGAACACATTCTAGAATGCAGGTGATGTGAGAGCAGAACCGGGGGGTTGGACCCAGGAGGCAGGCAGTGTTTGTGGACTTTCTGTTCCGATGTCTTCACTGCCAGTGAAAAGGAAGCCAGGCTACGATCCCAGAGTGTGGAGTTGAGCGTTTACCCGAAGAAAAGGTGCCATGTTGCTTTTTGGGAGAGTGAATGGAGGGGCGAAGCACAGGAAGATGACCTGAGAGCTCTGGGAACTCGTTTAAAACAGACGCGCATGGGACACCACTGTGGGGCACGTTTTTCCTTGGGTACCTTCGGCTGCACGGTTTGATCTGGATTAAACCTGGCAATTGCCAGTTCTAGTTCCGACTGCTGTGCTGACTTCCAGTCTAAGGTATAAAAGATGGTTCAGCATATGCACTTCTCAATTCATCATAAATTCCTTCAGGGCAGAGACCTTTTAATTTCCTTTTCATGAGCATTCCCTATGTCAATATATCATGCATAGTAAGTCCTTTGTCAATGTTCATTAGTAAGAGTGAGATCTTCTCAATTAAGGAATAAATTTCCTCATAAACCTTCATCAGCAGGAAATCAAGCTACCTTGATCATATGCCCATGTGATGGCCTCATTACCAGTGAAGGCACTTGCTAACAAAAAATGTCAGGTCTCTCTCTGGGAGGCCAAGGCAGGAGGATCACAAGTTTCAGTCCAGCCTGGACAACTCAGTTGACTTAGTGAGACCCTTTGTCTGAACAAAAAAAAAGTCTTCACGGGCCAGGGATGTAGTTCAGTGTGAAGACCCTGGGATCAAAGTCAGTGCTGCCAAAAAATAAAACAGGCCCAAGAGTGGATTGTGTCATTTAATTCAACCACACTAAAGATAATTATTTATTCCACTGGTTGCTGAATATTCAATATTTGACTTGGCTTTAGAATGATAACAATAGTCATTACCAAACACTACAAATTTATGGAACTTTCTTAGGTTCTCCAAACATGTAAAATTTTTCAGGTTAAATAAAGCAGGCATACACATTCTCTCTCTCTCTCTCTCTCTCTCTCGCTCTCTCTCTCTCTCTCTCTCTCAAAAAACATCAGTTTCAAGTCCAACTACACAGGTCCCTTCAACACATATGTGTCTTTTCAGATAAATCTTTAAATCTCTAGTTTTAAATCTGAGCAACGTGGGGGAAAGCAGGACACTCCAGCTGGGTATAAATGAAGAAAACATTCATAAGGGCAATAAACTGGGAAGTTTTCTAGTAAGCTCAATCTTTTTAGGCAAGAATTTATAGTTCACACATCCCCAACAACCCATGAAGCCATGTAGAAAATGCCTACAGAACAGAAATACACAGAATAAAACACTTCCTTTTTCAGCTCTGCTGTTGTTGTTTATCCTACCATCAGGCAGAAGTGGATGCAGAATAAAGAATGGAAAGGATCAACTCGGGGCCTGCGAGCACGGAATGGGAGTTACAGACACACTGTAATTTCTTCACTACGTTCTTTATACAGAGACTGAAACAGGATACAGATAAAAGAAACCGCAAACGCCATTAGAGAATAAAGCACGATTTCCACTTAGATATTTAGAGGCAGCTATTCTTAAAAATTAATTCACTTGTTAAATGTTCATGTTGCTTTCTCCTCTTTTCCTTTGCAAACATCTGTCTTATGTAGTGTAGATGAAAACAGCTATCACCAAACTTTCAGTTTAAGTCTGGAGCCCCTCAAATTATTCACACCTGAACAAGCTGGGGAGTCCTGCTTAGTTGGTCTGCAAACCTCTTAGGAATAATTTGAAGACAAATTCATTGCCCAAATGTTATTAGTCACATATTTAGCAACTTAGCCAGCTTGTTTCTGAGGGTCTTTGGAGATCAAAAGGAATGTGTAAAAACTGAAGGGGATCAAAGCCTAAACATCAATCTGAATTGAGCTGTACAATTAGAATTTACTTAGCACTTTGTAGCAATGTAATCTATAAATACTACTCTGAGGTTCACTTGCCAATTAGGACTCATCACATGACATGCACCTTAGATGTCAGCAGTTAATTTGCATGTCAATGAAACATTAACTTGATCAAAGTTTTAAAGCATTATGCACTATTTATATCATAATGGCAAGCACAGGAAGTGTACCAATACCGTGAGTTTTTTATTGAATCTAAAGTGCTTTTTGAAAGGCTAAGTTTAAATGGTCCATGTTTATCATTGTCTGATGGCTCAATGCAGGATAACTGATCTGCATTTTATACTTTCAATTATTTTAACATTAACCATAATCAAGATGTCTGAAAAAAGACGTCTTTGGAGGGGAGAAAGGAGGAGAATCGGATTAATATCCAGAAGTAGCTGGTTAGATCTGGAAGTTTAATTCAGTGTTTGTGGCCTTACCCATAATCATGTCACACTGGGTCAATAATTTGTTTTGTTTTTTTTTCAAGGTTTTACCTATTTTGTTGCTTCCCTTCCTCTCTGAGATTTTCCGAAGTTAAAAGGAGCAGTTTTGTGGGTGGTCCCTTCTAAAAGCTGAAAATGGTTGTTGATTCAAGTACAAACAGTGGGCACTTAAACCTAACTACTGTATTTAAGTGCAGTACTTAGAACAAACACTGTATTTACACAGACGGATTTCTAAGACTTCCAGTCCGGTGGGGTTACCTTGTCCTCAGAATTGCTGTACCTGTCAATCAGGCCCGGAGCTAGGAGAAAAGATGGGCCGGTGGGAAGGGGAGGATGGGAGAAGAAAGCCAGTGTCTGCCAGTTTCCAGGACCACGAATCCTAATATTCTTCCCATGTTTTATTCATTCTCGACTACTGAAGACTACTTGAGTTTTAGTGTACCCAGAGGGGAATTCTTTCTAATGAAAAAATTTAGTTACTTTGCTCTCCTGGTTAATGCTAGAATAGTGTTTTTCTAAAAAGTGGTAACTGACTTTCATGAAAGAAAGGGTTTGGGTTCTCATTTTAATGAAAAAGATATGTGGACATGTTAACTCATTACGAGTTAATTTCTAATGTGTTGATGGCTTCTTTCTACAGCCACCATCTAATATCATTAGATCAGAAATTATGCCTTTGTTTAATAAATAGTCCCTTGACATTTCCGACAGGATACCTTAAACACCCTTTGCAGACTTGATACTGTTTCTAAACACTGACTTAGGCCTACTTGGATGAGCTGTCTCCTCAACCAAAACAAAATTAGACCTCCTGACAGTAGGATAATTTAAGGTCACTGAGAAAGATAATACATAGGTGTAGCTTATATGATTAATATAATTAATACGTATGATTAATATTAGAGTTTTCTGGCACAATAGAGAAGCAAAATATAAAAAAAAGTGAATGCGGCCTTTTTATTAAAGGATGTGGAGAGGAGCACAGAGCCAGTAACAATGTGGCGTTCTCCTCCCACCCGATATGTGAAAGTTTTGCCCTAGAATAAATTACAGGATTGGCGGTGGGAGGCAGAATCAGAGGATGTCTACCTTGAGGTCACTTCTTCCATCCCCTATTACAGCTTCCTTTTTCCTTTCCCAGTGCGCGTGAAAAAAGTTCCAATCATCTCCTGGCGCCATCAATACCTGCCTGAGCACCACCGCTGGGTCAGAGGTTATCTATAGGTCCCATACCCCTCAGTTCCGTCAGAGGAACCCAGGTCGCCTATTAATGGATCCCTCTCCATGTCCTTAGAATAAAGGCTACTTTTTATTTTTATATTTTGCTCTTTTATTGTGCCGAAAACACTAACTGTGTGGAGGATTGGGGAGTACATGCAACCTTTGACCGGAAGTGTTGCTTGGGGCGGGCATTTATGACGAACAACGAGCTGACTGGAATTTTCTTAGCGTGCGTTCTGATGTGACCTTCCCGCCATGTTAGACCACCACCATAATGTCCTGTAATTTATTCTAGGGCAAAACTTTTTCAATTAATAAATTAATAATAAATAGCATAAACTGGATCTCAGTTTGGCTCTGAGCTTCCAAGGCTCAAAGAAGAAAATGTGATCAGTTAAAAATTCACATTAGCCCTGAAAATAAGAAAGTCTACCAGAAAATGCTACACATCAAAATATACACAATTGTTCACGTATTTGTTCATTTCAAAAATGTCTACATTTTTATTAACCGGTTTGGTGTTCACTTAAATGAAAATCAAAATCATTGATTTTTTAAAATAAAAACCTAACAATTTTTTTTCAAATTACCTTATTGGGAAGCAGGCAAAATCTAATATTTAAATGAACTTACTTGAATCACTTAACCAAGGCGCTTCTAGTTTCATCTAGTTATAAAAATTGAGTGTCAACCATTTAGCAAACGTTCACAGAAGAAACATGTAATAAGTACGCAGAGAAACGAAGCTCTTTAAATAAAATGCTCCCAAAATAAGCACCGACAATCTTCCATTTTACATAAAAAACATTCCTCAGAAGAAAGGAGCTAGTTTTGGTAAAAACCATAACTAGTTTTGGAGAAAACCTAAGGAGCAAAGTGAACACAATTAAAGCCACCATTCAAAGACAACCAAGAAAGGCACCTGACACTCTGCAGTGTCACTGTGCCTTATGGTCTATGACATCAGTGTCTGAGGTACTCAAATGTGTACCACATGTCCCATAGCTCAGGCGGTCCCAGGTCAGAGAACTAGTTGCTCAATGGATTTTATTCAGTGAGCCCTGTCTGTCATTTCCCTGTGTTAAGCCCTGATTCTTTCCAGATTTAATAAGTGATTCTCAGTGTCTGTCACCCTTCCCTCCGCACTAATTTCCATATTTTCAACAGTAAGTCTCACCATAATGTGATGAAGATATCTGTACATAAGTTTACAACACAGGAGAAAAATACCAAAAGATTCAAGTCCAACAGGTATTAACTGAGAAGGCAATTACTTTTGAGAGGACAAAGACAGCCACATAAATCCAACAAAGGCATGAATGACTGTATATAGGACAAATAATTCTCTATTTGGGGGTCCTGAGAAATTTCAGCAAGTGGTTGTACAGTCATGAATGTTTGTAATTCATTGGCTACCATTTTAAAATGCAAAGCACACCATGACATCAATGATGTTCTTTTTAATCTCAACAAACAGGCTATTACAATGAAACCACTTGCAAAAAGACAGTATAGTACATTTAAATATAGATTCGATGAAACTCCAATGTTTTAGTAACAATCATTTAATGCCATTTCATCATTCTATAAAACGATGAAAACAACTTGAGATTGGTTTAAAAAAATGCATGCGCTCATACGTATCTACTTGGAATGAATATTTGGGGATAGCATTTTTTTAATCCTAAAATTTGGGGTTTTTTCCAATATTCTTTAAAAAGGTGATGGTATGTCTTTAAGAAAATAATCAGTGTCCTAGATTTTCCCAAATACAGAAAATAATGTTTAATTGGTTCTTTTTCTTAACTTTGTCTTCATTCAGCTCTTAGACAACAAAACAATGGTTCTTTCTTCCTTTGGAAGAATAAACTCAATAAACACAAATGGCTAGAGGGCTTCGCACAACAGTGAAATTATGACTTTACACGGATTTTCTTCTTTTATGAAGAAGAAACAAGATTAGAAAGACCTTTTTCAGTGGATTTTAAAGTCAGGCATATTGCAGTGACATAATTATCCTGGCAACACTAAATATTACTGACTGATAAATGAGATCAAAATAATGTTGTTCATAAAATCAAGATGTAGTGTAGCAATCAATCTGCGAAAGAATTTAGAGTCTGGGAACTTTAGAAGACAAACAGCCACCACTAACGGAAATTGGTCGTGTGGGAAGATGGTTAAACGAGGGGACCCTTTAAACTTGGCTGTGGAGAGCTCTGCGGTCTTAATCTTTATTAGAACTTTGAGGTCCTATACTGGGCTGCACGTGGACAAAACAACAACCCAAAAGGTAATGCAATTAACTCAATGGGAGCTACTGCTATTTGAAAGGTGATGTCATCGTAAGCCCCAAACATTAAAGTTTTCTTTTTTAGGCCCAAAACAAAACCGGATCCATGACACCACCCAAACACGGGCTACAAATGCATGCTGGTGAAAGCATTAAGGATATAAACATTAAGATCAAGAAAGAACAGAGAAAGGAGAACACCAGTACTGGTCTCCGTGTGTGTCAGGGGTGCAGTGAGTGTGGTTCCAAGCCCACTCAACTTCCCACTTGTATTTGGCACCTACCTAACTCGCTCTTGTCCCAGTGCACCCTACCCTACCCCGTACAATGGCCACCATTCCCACTGCACGGCTCAGACCGTGGTCATTGAGGCACAGTATGGAGATGTTCCCCTGGTGAGGCGGGATCTCCAGCCTCTAGAAGGACTTGCTTCCCTCCATCAAGGCAAGGCAGACTGGGGCAGGTGGATGTGTTAGTAACACTGCGACTCACCACCAGCTTCACGTATGTATCATGGAGCGTCTGCCTGTGAAATAATTTTAGACTCTCTTGCAAGCTCTCACACCGGTTACTACTCGTAATACTCCGATCACTCCGCATGGAGAGCAGAAAAAGAAAGCTCCCTCCTTTGTAGTGGGCTAAGGCACAGTTACCAGGAACAGGTGCCATCTCTGCCCTTTAAAGAATGGAACAAGTCCTGCAGAAAGTCCCCCACACCCACCGCAGAAGCAATACACAGGAGACGTCTCCCGGCTCCTTCCACCGGGGCCCGGCCCCTCCCGCACCCAGTACCCACGTCTGTCTCTGTGGACCCGGCGCGCTGTGGGGTGCGGAGTGCTGGGTCTTTTCTACAGTGGAAACCGCACTTTAAAAAATAAAATAAAATAGCACCGATTCATCTTCCGGAACCACCTAATTTCAAGAGCTAAGGCACACACAGAAGACACATCCTAAATAAAAGGAGGGAGAGGGTCCAAAGAGAAACCCCACCCAAGAATCTTTCGTGGAATCAGGCGCCAGCAAGAGAAAGCGGCCAGGCGCCCGCGACACCTCAAACTCCATCCTCGCCAGGCGGGGAAATCATTTCAGTGGGGGGAACCTGGCGCCCCGATTCTGAATGTTTGATCGCTCGCCCTCTGCGTTAGAGTCAGACCCAAGTTTCGCACTCGGGAGCGGGATTCGCAGTTGCCCACGCGCGCCCCAGGGATCCGAGGCGCCATCTCCGAAGCGGACCGGCCCCCCGTTCCTCCCGCGGCTCGGATCCCGCAACCCCGGCTGGTCACTGTCCAGTGCACCCCGCGGGCGGCGTCTGTGTCGCTCGGCCGCCCCCCGGCAACGTCGCGCGAACAATGAGCAGCCAGGGACCCACCCAGAGGCGAGAGCCCGCCCAAGCCGGCCGCCGGCTGCGCTCCCCGCCCGCGGCGAGTCGGGGTAGGTGGTGCCCACGCTCCGACGCCCGGGCTCGCGGCCCGCCCTTCCTCCCCTCCGGAACCCCCGTAAAAGACGCTAGACCTCCAAAGAAAACCCCAAGAGGGGGCGGCGCGGGGCGCAGCCCGGACCCACCCGCCTGCCCAGCTGGGGGCTGGCGATCACTGGGAACCGAAGATCCGGACAGATTCGGGGTGGGGGCAAGAGGTGGGGCGGGAGCCAGAAATAAATAAAGTGGCTTCCGCTCCCTCCGCTAGCCTGGCGCGGCTTGGGGGGGACGCGGCGGGGCGTGGAAAAGGAGCCGCGGTTCCAGGGACCGCGCGCCGCCCTGGTCCTCGCTGCGCCCTGCGCCTGCAGCCTCCCCGGAGCGCGAGTTCTGAGCTCGGGTCCCGCGGGTCCCCGGCACCAGCCACTGGCGAGGAGGAGGAGAAGGGACGAGAAGGAGACACTTACTTGGGCCGAGCTGGGCGCACGCGCCGGGACGCGGCAGGTGTCCGCGGCGCGGCCCGGGAGGAGAGGGCGCCGCAGCTGCGCCGGTCCCCGGAGCGCGCGGGACCTCCCCCGCCACCGCTGTCGCCGCGCCCGCCCGGCGACGCCCCGCCGCCGCCGCCGCCGCCGCGCCGGTCCCGCGGGTCTCTGCGCCCTCCGCGCGCTCCCCGCAGACCACACCCTGCACCCGCGCCCCGCGGCGCCTCCTCTTTGACACTCGCGCCGCTCGGGCTCCGCGCTCCTCCGCCCGCGCCCACGTGCTCCGCGCCCCGCCGCTGCCGCTGCCGCCGCCGCCGCCGGCTCCAGTCCCGCCCGCGCCCCCGCCCCGCCGCGCCGCCAACCTGGGCCGGGCCGGGTCGGGTCCCGCGTCCTCGCCGCCTCCCCAGCCCTCAGGACGCGCAGCTCAGGCAGCTGCGACGCTGCGCGTGCACCGTGCACTACAGGGGAAGATGCATTTTTCAAGGAGCCATGAATCAATCACTTTTAACATTACAGACATGCGTCCCCCGGAGTCGCTTGGAGGAGTCCTGGAGAGGTTGGTTATGCATTGGCCTTTGAGGTCAGACTGGCAGCCCTGTTCTCCATATGCAAAGAGCCCAGCAAAGTTCCAGAATGTTCTCCCATCTCCTTTGCCCATGGATGGTCCCTCCTCTTGTTTCTATTGTTAGAGAAATATTTTCATATGTTTCCCCCTGTTCCAGCAAAGTTAGAAGTTTCTCTCTAAGGCTCCCCCGCGTGCTGTGCAGTGTCATGAAACCAGTTGCCACCTCAGTTTCCTGGTTTGATTATTGCCTCTACCAGAGCGATTGTTTAGGGCGAACTTGAACATCATCCGCAGCTCCAATAGCGGTCTTTAGGGTACAGCTTGCACTAAAAATATTCACGGAATGAACCCCTTTAGCTGATGACTCTGTGTCACACCTAACAGAATGAAGACTCCCGTTGCATCCTGTCTGTATCCCAAATAATAGGTTTCTTTAGAAAACTAAAAATGTTGTATTTGGCTGAGTGACTTCTCATGTATCCCTTTATTCCTTAAACACGCGTTCCTTGTAGGTCTCAACCTGCTTTTCTAAAATGAGCCGCTGGTAGGTCAGTTGTAGCCGCTAAACGTGAAGTTATCAAGTCTTCACCCCAGCACAAGCTGTCCCTGCTGCCCTTGCCCCGCCCAGGGCCTCCACACTGAGGTGTACCCTAACATTCTTTATTTTGTGATGGAGTCTAGGTGACTAATTTGCTCAGGCTGCCCTGGAAGCCGCCTTTCTCAGCCTTCCAAAGGCCTGGCTCACGGCCTTGTGTCACCACGCACCCTTCCTAACACAGTGCGTGCCCGCCCACGACCTGCTGCCTGCACCACACAGAGCTGCCTGGCCCTCTCCTCCCCCAGAGCACTAAAGTTCTCCTGCCTTCTCTCTGCTCACTCTCCATGCTCAGAAGTCAGAGTCCTGAAAACACTGAACAAACGCTTCTCAAAACTCAGATTTCTGATTAACGTAAAAATCAAGGTTTTTTTTTTTGTTTTTGTTGTTTGTTTGTTTTGCATATATGTTGCCTGACTACAGTGGACCTTTTAATTCTTGTTTCGCCATCTGTTAAGCAGTAGCTTAAGTCTGTTAAGTTAGAGCGCTCACCTGGCAGCTAACCATTGCACCAAGAACTTTACACACAGTAGCTCATTTAACTCTGCGGGCCAGAGGAAGTGGAGACTACTTTATGGCTGGGAAACAGGGAGAGTCCCCAAGCAGGTCCCGGAGCAGGGACATATAATCCCTGGAGCAGGAATGGGAGCCCCAGCAATCTGCTTACTCTTAACCACCATGCCAAGGGGCCTGCCATTATCCCCTGCATGTAAGGAATATTTTACCAATAAATATTTATTGATCGCACAGTTAGCTTCACAGCATGAAAAATAGGCAATAAAAAATGCACAGATTTTCAGGCTGTGCTTACCATGTTTTGACCCCCAAATTAAGAGAACTTGTTCCTTCGGTGGGATTGTGGACGTGATCTGTGCCCTGTATTTGAAAGCGGGAAGGACTTGATCCAAGCTCATGACTTGAAGTGTGGGACGAGGCAGCCTTAGAGCGTGGATTCCAGGTCTTTGCGTAAGTGAAAGGCATCCCCAGCTATCCGGCCCTGATGGAGCTCCCAGCCCAGCCAGTGTGTGCTCCTTCGGAAACCTGGCCGTGTGCCTGGTGCCCTCAGTCCCCGGGCAAGCTGACAGATGTTCTCCAAAAACACCCACATCTTATCTCCTGGGACCTCCAGGTGTTAACTTTTAGGGCAAAAATCAAGGGAACAAAAATGCAAACCTGACTCAGTCAAGGATGTAGTGATGGGGAGATTATCTTACATTATGAGAGTCGGCCCTAAGTGCAAACTCATGGCTCCATCAGAGAGAAGCCAGGGAAAATTTAACATGATGTATCTGCAGAGACAAGGGCTAGAGTGGTGCAGCCACAAGCCAACCAATGCCGGTGGTCATCAGAAGCTGGAAGAGGCAAGGAGAAGACTCCTCAAGGTCTCCCTGAGGGAGCACAGGCCGGTTAAACTTAGATTTCCATCCATCCAGTGCATGCGACTTTGGCCACCTGGGTTCCAGACCTATGCAGAGTGGTGTGTATTATTTTAAATCACAAACTTCGTGGGAATTTTTTATAGCCACAAATAAATGTAGCCCTCAAATCTGGAAGATGACTTTCTATACTTTTGGATGAAATAAAAGGAAGATATTTCCAACAACTGTCAGTCCTATCTTTTGTGGCTGGTGGAACCAGTCAGTTGGAAGAGGTAGGGACATCTGACTTTCAACACCATATTATATAAAAACCCGTCCAATTTAGACTTCATCATTATCTCACATAATAACACACAATAACTGGGGTGCACTTACATGATTAAAATAGACTTGATATTTTAAATTTGTTATCAACTCTAACACCCATTAGAGGCTTAAAGCTATTCATTTGACTTACTAATGTTTTATTAGGATTCTGACATCACTGTCTAGTAACACAGGAAGTACCTATTACTAGAAGATTAGAAAGAAGACGTAATAAAAATACAGTTTCAGACAAGCAAAATGAGCAAACTCTGAAGATCCAGTGTATAATATCATATAATGTGGTCAGCAATAATTACCCCTAAGATTAAAGCAGATCTGATTTAATTGTTCTTACCATAATAAAATCGAATTTAAAAAATTAACATCTACTTTCTATTTTAAATATAAATTACTTAGCAGCACAGTTATATTTGCATTGAATTAAAAGCACTGATTTTTTAAATGATTTTTTGTATACTTCTACAATGTGATATTGACAGTCTAGACCTCAGAGAGACATAAGACCCAGAAATTCAAGGTACTAAGATTAATATAATTGGATGATTTTTAAAAGTGAACCACTACGTAAAATCCAAGACTTCCAGTTACATTTGAATTCAAATAAAGTTAATACATGTTTAGTATGAGCCCATGTGTCATGCAATCTGAGGGACAATGAATTCTGTTTTGCAACTTCCTTTTCACCATGCAATCCTAGTGATGTGAGGACATACTTAAATTAAAAAGTTACTCATTATTTCTATGAAATGCAATCTTACATGGAAATTCTGTGTCATTATTTGCTAAATGTGGCAGCCCTATTTCAGAGTCTCCATTTTCTGATGCAGTTTTCTACTTTCCCCTCTCTTATTTTGTCTTATCTGGGACTCATTTATGCTGATTTAAAGCAGGGCTGAAAGAGCACGTGTCTCTGTACCAGCCCAGGACTGGAGCCTTGCTTCACTCTACAGAAGACAGTGATATGACTCCTCCCAGACTTGGTCAAAGAGCCTGAGTTGGCTCCACCAACAAGAAGTTTCCTATCAGGTCACACATGTTTAGCATGAAGTAAGTCTCTTTCATCACTGGGGCAAAATCCTTGACATGCACAAGTTAAAGAAGAGACATTTATTTTGGCTCACGGTTTCAGAGAGTTTAGTTCATGCAAATCTCGCTCCAAAGAGGAAAGGTCATGATGGAAAGATGGTGGATGAGAGATACTCAGCCCAAGGCTTTCAGGAAACAATGAGAGAAAGAAGGATCCAGGGAAAAGAATAAATTCTTCCTGGCCGTGTTTCCATGGACCCACATCCACCACACGGGTCCTGCTCTCTAACAAAACAGACAGCTCTGAAAACATCCGTGGATTAATCCACTGACCATGAAGATGTCCCCATTTGCCAGTTGCTTTCCATAAATGCCACTTCTGAACAATGAAACTTTGGGGGACATTTTAGGTCTAAACCCTAACATCTGCCCTTGACCCCAAAAGGCTCATTTCTTTTTATGCAAAAGGCTTTTAAATCTGTCCTGAAGAACTGCCAAAATCTTAACAGTTCTGGCATTACTGAAAATTCTAAATCCAAATTCTCCTCTCAGACTCAAGGCAAAAATTCACCTGTAAGTCTCAGCAAAAATCAAAAAGGAAGTTAGATGTTTCCAACATAAAACACATAATGTAAATGTCCCTAGTCTAAAAGGGAGAGACAAGAAGCTAAAAAGAACTCAGACCAGACAAGATCAAAACTCGGCAAATATTAAGTCCTGTAGTTCCATGTCCAGCAACTAGAGCAGGTGATGGTAAGATGAACGCCCAAGAGCTTGAGCAACCCAACCCCTATGGCCTTCCTGGTTGCAGCCCCCATGGCTTCTCTCTTGGGTTGGCTCAGCTCACTTCATGAAACTGTGTTGAGCAGTGTTCCACCTTTCTGGAATTTTGAACTTTCTGTGACCTCCCCTGTGCCTTAAGCTTTAATTCCCCAGCTTTACCCTCTCAGCATCACAGCCCCTAGTTTTTCCCACCTTTCTCTGAAATCTGGGTGGAAGCATTTATAACCGTATAGCTGTTGGATTCCAGATCCTGTAAGCCAGCTTATGTGGCTGTCAGCCACTTCTTCCACTAGCTGGATCAATAGTTGGGTCCTTGTGGACTATGGCTACAGTGACCTCTGAGTGCCTGGCTGGATGAACTTGTGAATACATATCCCCGGCCATCCCAGAGTGAGCACAGAACCCTGTGGCCCTCTTTTCAAAACAAACTCTTCGGTGTTGGGAGCCAGTCCTAATGGGCATGCGCGCAAGATGG
>PVJX010042645.1:0-14055 GCA_004027295.1 Dolichotis patagonum | reverse complement strand
GGCCTACCCCTATGTCTCCAAGATTTCTACCTACCTTATCTTCTAGTAGATTTAGTGTTTCTGTTTTAATGTTTAGGTCTTTGATCCATTTAGGCACCCATGTTTATAGTAGAAAAATTTTTAGTAGCTAAATCTTGGAAACAACCTAAATACCCACCAACCATGGAATGAATAAAAAAGATGTGATATTTTTCTACAGTTTATAAACAAGGATAAATTTGAGGCTTTTGTAGGTAGGTGGATGCCACTTGAGACCATACTCACAAGTGAAATAAATGATTGCATCTTAAGTCCTACTGGAGTTGAAGCTTTAAATAGCATATCAAGTCATTGAAAAAATGAAATTTGAGCAATGGTTTGAAGGGGAGGGGTATTAGCCATGAAGATCCTGAAGTGATACGTGTCCAGCAGGCTAGAGAAGAATGGGCAAGGGAAACCAACTGAGGCTTGGGTCAGCAAAAGAGAAAGGAGGGACCTTTCTAGGAGGCCAGTGTGGGGATTCTGACATTTCTCTGTGTGAAATATGGAACTATTGAAAGAGTACACAAAGAAATGACATGACTTGGCTTACACATTCAAAGGATCATCAGCTAATAAAAATGACCCCACTGGCAAGGTGTGGTGGTGCATACCTGCAATCCCCATAGTTGGAAGACTAAGGCAGGAGGACTGTGTCAAGTTCAAGGCCAGACTGGGCTACAAAGTGAGTTCAAGGCCAGCCTGAACTATGTAGGAAGACCTTGTTTCAAAAACAAAGAATGAACTGTTGGAGTCAAAGAAAGAAGCAGGTGAAATGAGTTGCAGATGAGAGAGAAAAAGATGCAAAATGCCACAGAGCCCTGGAGCAGGGAGAGAGCAGTGAAGGTAGGAGAGGCTCTGTGTACCTGTAAAACCGTGCCTACCTGGAATTATTTCTACCTTACAGCACAATCTGGTGGGCAATATTTCCAGAAAGACTTAGGCCCACCTCTCATTGAGCCTGTATTACCTTGACTATATTTTACATCATTTACCTAGATTTCATGGTCCAGAACAGTGAATAAAACTCTTAGGCGAAAGAGTCTGAGTGCCCCTGTAGTAAGTCCAAGTTATTTAAAAAGACACTGCCACAAAGAAGAAATTGGAAGTTTTTAACAAAGTGCAGTTGAACTAAAACTAAGACTATCTTACTAACACTTGACCAGCTACTTCATTTTTTTCAACATATCTTTCAAAGCTGCAATGTAAGGGAACTGAGAAGAGATTGGACAATGCAGAGACAGTCTCACGGGGATTTCATATGCTTATACAGCCGTCCTTCATGTATGGAAATCCCACACCACTTACATCAGTAGAAGGCCATTCACCTCTTAGAATTAAAAACTCTATTTCCAAAACAGCCCATTACATTTCCAGTCTGGAGAATGTCCTTTTTATCCTTATAACCTGCCTATCTCCAAGTTCATATTCCTGTCTGGGCTTTTTCCCCTTCAATGCACTTAATTCTATGCATCGTTCTCAAGTTAAATCTATTCAAAATACCTCCTTTGCGCATAAAGAAACTACTTTCTGATAATCACTTCAAAAGTCCTCTTCCTGGTTTTTAAGGTCCTACCCTAAATCCAATGTCACAACAGGAAAATACATTTTGGGGTTGTTCTCCTCATATACGTATTTTTTAAACACTCTTAGCTCCCTGGGAGAACAGATCTCACTAGGGTCCTCTTCTCATATATTCCAAGTTCTTCTACTTCATGATTTTGCTACTGAAGTTCTCCTAACGTTACATACTTTCTGACTCTTTAATGTAAGTCATTTCATTCAATCCTCGTAACCAGCCTGTGATTTAAGCAAGGCAAGCATTTCTCTATATTGCAAATTAGGAAGGAAGAATTATTTTTAGACTCCATAAATTCAAAAAGAAAAAATCACATTCGACATGAATTCTAAATGATAAGTAAGCATTTTCAAGGTTGTCAAATGAAGATGAGGACATTTTTTAACTTATAAGTATAGGCCAGGGTGGTATGAGAGACATGGGCATACACTAATGTATACCTGTGTATATTTACCTGTGTACACAAATAAGCTATGAGTTGCACCATTACACTTGAGATAAAAGAAATGACAACCTTTTGTTTTTAAATTCAATTCAGTTAAACTTCAAGGCCAACACTGAGCCACGTGAATAAGAAATCTATCACAAAGTCTCTTCTCTCACATTTTGGGTTGTACCAGGAACGCAAAGGTGATCCAGTGAAGAAAAATAGAGGCAAGGCCCATAGTCCTCAGCCCATGGCAACCTCCACTGGAGATAATCGTGTGATTGGCTCTACTGATAGTGCCCATCACTCATCCTCAATGCCATTTTCCATAGCCTCTGAGCCAAATTAGCCAAAGTGATCCTGGCCATGGAGGTTGGTCATTGTCTCAGTGCTCAGTTCTCCAGAGCATACCCACTGCAGATACCCCATGGCCCTGCCTTAGCAGAGTACTAGCTTTAACTACCCACAAGTAACAGATAATTCTTCAACTGAAGGACATTCTGCTAGGTAAAATAAACTAGACACAGAAAGACAAGTAGTACATGTTCCCACACATATGTAGATGCTAAAACAAAGTTGATTTCATAGAATTAAAGAGAATACCATCATCAGAGGCTAGGAAGAGGAGTGGGGAAAAGGATGGAGGAAGATCAGGTAACAGTCTCTAAATAAATAGAAGGAATAGGTAGTAATATCCTATAGCATTGTAGGGTGAAGGTGATAGTTTAAAACAATGTATTAAATATTTTATTAAGAGCTAAGAAAGAGGAGTTTAAAGGTTCCCAATACCAAGAAATTATAAATGTTTAAAGCAAGGAAATACTGATTACCCTGACTGATCATTGCACATTGTATAAATGTGTCAAATTATCACACTGTACTCAGTAATTTTGAATGAAAAAATAAGACTGCCCTAAATTTCTTCATGTCAGCTTCTTCTTCTCTGGGAGTGGCCAGTGTTCTAATGACCAGCATTTCTGTCCTAATCTCTCAACAGTCATGGGTTTCATTGCTTGCATTTACATGAACAATGTACCTAAAAAAACCTGAGCCATGGATACCAGAACAGTTCAAGGCTCTGTTTACATTCCTTGGGAATAAGGAAAATTCATCCTTCAGGAATACAGTAGTTCCCATCCCCAAGGATGGATTGTCTTTTTTTCCTTAATGCTGCAGAGCAAACAATAAAGTTGTGTTTCTTTCAATTAGAATCTTGCCTTATGCTGTCATCACATTCTCGTCCCCATTCCACCTCCCATGTCCCTTAACAGAGCTGTTGTAGAAAATTTCACTGGCAGCATAGCCTGCTGTTGTCACCGCCATTGTTGTTATCGTCATTGTTGCTCTGTATGTGTACTCCTGGAGACTGAACGGAGAGTCTTTACAACGAGCTTCACATACAGCCCTTTTTCAAAACTTTTGAGATAGGGTATCTCTAACTGACTGAACTTCCCAGGCTGGGTGCAACCTTGTGATTCTCCTGCCTCAGCCTCTCAGAGTGCCGGAATACAAACATTTTTAACTAGTAACCACACTTGGATGTGGTAAATCAGAGTTCCCAATCCCTGGCAACCTGTCGCCATCCCAGGGAAGTCAGTCAATCACTAAGTATGTTGCTTCTGACATAATTACTTCTTCTCAAGTTTATTCAGTATTCCACAAGTAAACCACAATGTGAAAGACAGTAGCAAGCATTCTGTCTTAGTTATTTTTCTCTTGTTGCTGAGACAAAATACCAGACATCCAGAGTTAAAGTAGGAAATGTTTATCTCAGCTCAGAGTTTGTCGAGGTTTCAGTCCATATTTGGCTGGTTCCAAAGCATAGTAGCATGGCAGAGGAGCATCACGGGAGAAACAGTCCATGGCATGGAAGGAAGGCAGCAAGCTGCCAAAGCAGGAAGTAGCAGCAGCAGCCTGCCTTCTTCCTATCCCTTTGCATTCCATCCAGGCTACAAGCCTATTGACTGGTGCCTCGTATCTAGGCTGGGACTTCCATTATCAACACCCTTAATCTACATTCACACACTCAAATCCAGCCACATTCAAAACTACCAACCTATGACTACATGAGGCTTTCAGACCTATGACTACATAAGGACATCGAGATACAAGCCACAACACACCCATTGAGCCAAATGTGACTAAAATAATAATATGAGATGTAAATCTTTTTGGCAAAGGTTATCACTCTGAAAAATATTTCTACAACATCAAAAAAAAAAACCCAGGGCACTACTTTGATTTTAAGTCATTGTTTAGATATTAGACTCTTGCTTAAACAAAAACATTTCTCATGTCAGGGACTTTGGGGTCTTAGATTTCAAGGCTTATTCTTCCTGAAATTCAATAGTGCTACCACCATTCGGTCATGAGCAATTCTACTTTCATTTTAGAGAAGTCTGAATTTGTGCACTGGCAGTTCTAAGAACAATTAAAATACCTCCTTTAACTAGTAAAAATATATATATATATATATATATAATAGGTCTTTCATATTTAATTTTTAATACTTTCTACTGCTTCAATTATAGATACCTAAAGGAAATAATATCCTTCTTTCCACTGTTCAAGGAATTTTTATTACAGCAAGAGTTTTATAATCCATAGCATTTCCTTGCTTAGTTATCTATTCTGCTACTTAAAACAGAACTGACATCCTGAGCTATTCCACAGTAAAGAATTATACAATTAAAGAAGGAATATTTTAAATTTTTATACTTTGCTGAAAATTCTCTTCCCGTGGTATATAAAATATTAATTTGTTTTTATATTTTACTATTTTGTGGAGGTTTTCATTTTTAAATCAAGTAATCTAGGACTGGCATATTTTGTTAGACCTAGCATTACCCTAGTACACGAGGTTCAAAGTTTCCTTTTGCTTTTTTTATTTTATATTTTTCAACTTTTTCATAATATTGAAAGTTTTTTTGGTATTTAGATATCTTTCTTCGGTGAAGCAGGAGTTTCTGTTCACACTCCCTGATCAATTTTAATAGCTGGAACACCAGCAGCACCATTAACTGCTTTCTTTAGCTTGGTGGGCTTGTAGTACAGCTATCGGTTTCATCAGCCTCAGAATAGAGAGACTCTAGAGACCCCAAAATGTGAAGACATTCTAAAGTATCGACATCCAACAACATGCCAGTGCTTTTACTAATGAGGGCAGGGTGTGTGGCTTGGATAAGTGAAACAGCAATTTACCCAACACTTGCTTGTGTTCAGAGCAGGGAGGACGGGTACAGATGCAAACACAGAAGCAGTCAAAGGTCCCTGACCTTGTACATGAACAGCAGGCTGTTGTGTGGGAACCTGTGGCTATGCATTAAGATGTTGGTGAGGGTTGCAGACTCCCATAGCACACTTATACTGTACAGGGGAAAGAAGTGGGCAGCAGATGTAGCTCTCATGGTTACAGGCTGTGGACCTGCTGTCTGTGTTGATGTGTTTGCAACATACACCGTTGACTCACAGAACCTGTTAAGTAGCCAGTCTCATAGAACTATATATGCTCTAGGAGCAGCTAGGTCCTCGATGGATAGCACTGAGTATATTCTAGAAGGATGAGGTCCAGTGCCCTGAGCAATCCGGTGCAGACTTGGTCTTGGTTGAGCAATGTGGCTAGGGGGATAGCACACAGCATGGCTCTGGGTCTGTACGACAGCTGCCATGAAGTAACCTGAAGAAGGTCTTGGTTGGTAGGAGTTGATTGTAAGTTTGGCCCAGTTCATTACACTCACCATTCTCTGTATGCCCTGGTTGGTGAGGTGTGTCTGGTACCCTGCTTTGTGCTAAAGTAAAGCTACATGTGACTTAGTGGCCACAATTCCAACATTTATTTCCGTAACTGCTATAGTGACCAAACCCTTTGCTGCACCACCATCCTTACAACCTTTGCACTAGTGATTATACCAAATGGAGACCCCTTTTTCTGGAGATGTTCATCATCAATACCGTCATCAAGATTTTTCACATAAGGGTTAATACCCAGGTATCTGATGACCCTATCTCATTTCACTTGCTCAAATTTGAGCTTAAATTCCATCTGGGGTTCCACTTTTTTTCTGAGCTTGACCAATGTATATTTGTTTTCCATTGAGCTCCTTGCCATTCACCACATCCACAGTTTTCTGCATCTTCCTGCCTTCCAAAGCTTCCAAATCCAAATCCTTTGGGTTTTACACTTTTACCAGTCATTACTTTCATACCTAAGGCAGGTCCAAACTTGCCAAAGAGATCCTTAAGGCACTCATCATCCATGCTTTCTCCAAAATTATTGATGTAAACATTGGCAAACTTTTTTGCCCTAGCTTCAAGTTCTGCTTCTCATTTTTCAGGAGACTTAAATCATCCAACAAAGATTTTGCAATCATTTAGAGCCATTTTTGTTTTTTGTTTTTTTTTGTTTTGTTTTGTTTTGTTTATTTTTTTTTGGTACCGGGGATCGAACTCATGAACTCACGCTTGCCAGGCAGGTGCTTAAGCCACCGAGCTAAATCCCCGGCCCGAGCCATTTTGTTCATCTTTTTCAGTGATTCTTTTAGCTCCTTCTTGTGTCTGAAAATGCAAGTTCACAGCACTCAGGACCATTTTCCTCAAAAACCACCTTACTCAAAAGATATTAACAAAAGCAAAAAATGCACCATACAGTGCTTTATTATCAATGGATTTGTCCAAATTTCTAATGACTATGTTACTTTCACTTTTGCAAAATGATGGTTGTGCTAAGACCACAGGGTATGTACTGGTTTGTCTTTTATAATGTCAAAAGCCACAATGTCAAAAGAAGGCTCCCCTTCCTCCAGCTGCCGGAAGTTCAGGTACCAGAAGCCTAAAGAGAGGCAGGTGAGCTGGTATCTGTAGACATGGAGAGATGGGCCCCACTAGGCTGAACTTCACCTAGAGCATTGCCTCAGTTATACCTGGGTGTACAGGTTCCCTGAATTAAGGCAAGGCCATGGGGGGAGATGTGAGTGTAGGGTTCCTCTAGGAATGGCCACCTGCAGGGACCACTAGGTGGAGATCTCTCAGACAGGAGTGTGCAGGGGTGGGGATGGGGTGGGAGGTACAGAGGGACAAAAACCAAGGACAAACTATTTAGGGGCATTGTTGTCTTGGAGGTGGGAAGGCCTCTGCCTCAGTCTCTGTGTTCCTTCTTAGAGCTACTGCAAGGCCAAGGGTGGGTGGGTTGGTCCCTGCAGCTTCACCGGGTTATTTCATAGAAGAGGAATAAAAAGAAGTCTCTGGTGGATTTCTGTAAATTTTTTAAAGATTTCTTTTAGGTTTTTTAATAATAAATGTGTGTTCTGAGCCCACAGCACACATTTTAGAACAATAAAGATTAATATTTGCTGCTACAAAGCTAATAAACTTGTCTTCTCCAGGATCAGAATATTGTCTGAGATGAGAGTTTATTATTTTTTCAATCTATTTATTAACTTTGATAGTCTTATAGAGCTTAAAATGATTGTCCAAAAAATGTACTGTGTAAATTTAAGATTGAATGGATCTATAAGGCTTCTTTGGCAATCTCTTCATGTATAACGAGGTTTTCCTATACTTTCTACTTAGTGAGAGCCTTTGAGAATAGCCAGACCTAGCCCTACACAAAATTTTATTTTAATGAAAAACAATAAAATGCAGTTGGTATTTTGTTGTCATTCTTAAAGCATAGTATACTAAGTGTTTAAATAATTCTTGATGGAATTTTCACTCAAACATCAAATATGGTACTATGTTAAAACAATAATGCCTTCAGTGGATATTAAAGAGGTGCCTGAAAACCTTGCACAAATTATGGATTATTATTGATATTGCTATTATTCCCTCTGGAAGTGTTTTACAATATGTCATTCTCCTCCTTTGCTGTCATCATTTTTGGTGCCATTTCTCCCTGGCATCAGTGTATGGATGTTCTTACCCACACCTCTCCTTCTCTCTCCTGTCTGCAGCTCCTCTTTGGTGATGGGTGTGGGTACCAGATAAACTGGCCTAGGAAGGTAGACACCCAACCCCTGAATTGCTCACCAGGGTAAGTATAATGATTCTCTTTTCTTAAAAGTGGAGAAACATTGTGAAGATTAAGAGATTTATCTTTTGTCATAGTTCATTAGTAACAGATTTGGACAGGAACCTGATAGCCTGATTTGGAGTCCCTTGTTGTTTCTAAAGAAAGACCTGCTCCCAAAACCTCTGCCCACCTTCAGAGCCCCCTTAGGGCATGTCCACTGCAGTGTAGCATGGCACTAACAGCTTAAGGGGACTATCTCAAGAGATCTTAGTCTCTGCTTTACACACAGAATAATTCTTTTACCTTAAAGGGAGAAAACTGTTTATATCATTGTTCAAAATAAAGGAAGGAAGAAAGTTGGGATGGGAGGGAAAACCGAAAGGCTCAAACCTTACACATTTATTTGGGAAACACAAGTGAAGGCTTAGAAAAAAGTCCTTTCCTAACATCATGTAAGCCACAAAGATAGAGTTAAAGCCTCATTTATATTGAAGTCTTTGTGCTAGTATGTGTGTAGGCAATATCACTCAGAGGTCTTTGAAAGAAAGCTCTCAGTGCAGTTATGCATCTGTGCTTAGCATCACAGATGCATCCCTCAGGCCTCCTCTGAGATCTTCCTCAGCCATCTGCATCCTCTCAGATTCGCTTCTACAATTTTCAACCTCTTCTCTCAAGTGGTTCCTATTAAAATGTTCTAGCTGTTCAACCTCGGAGAGTAAAACAAGGCAATGATAATACCAACTCTCTCTCCATCCTAGTTTCACACACTGCCCCACTAGCCATCACTTCCTACTCCACTGTCAGACTTCTGAAAGCAGGATTTCGTTATGCCTCCGTGACTGCTAAATTTCCAGTCAATCCCTTACTTCAATCTGGAAGATGCTATCACCAAAATCACTACTGGCTTTATTTCCAAAACACAATGAGATCCCAGAATTGGTCTACTATCTTCCTTAAACAAAACTTGACATGACTGACCTCTTTCTCCTATCCTGTCTTCTTTTCCTCTCCTCTCCATTCCCAATGCTTTTCCTCCAACCTCTTTCCTTCTTCATATCTTATCTACTACTTGTTTGTGAAGACATATTATCAGTCTACACATTCTCCCCTCACCCAATCCCTGCTAATGATTCTCATTCATGAAACCCCAAATTTATTTTGAGCTCCAGACTTCTGCACATTACATCAAAATACCACAGACAGGCAACCAAACTTATTGTTTCCTTAACTGAACACACTACTGTGCTCTTTGCTTCCCCTGTTTGCAGTCACTGTGAATGGCATGATCACAATCAAGTAAAAGTATGTAGTCATCCTGCATTTCCCCTCCATCTCTTACTGTCCTAACTCAAGCCCTCACTATATAGGTATCAATGATCCTCCCACACTTCACATTCTTTCCTCTTCCTACGCACTGAGATCTCTGCATCTACGCTCTTCCACCCTTGCTTGATTTTGTCCACACAACCTCCTCTCTCCTACGTTCCTTCCTGCTTGCCCTTCAAGACTCAGCTGTAGCGACTATCCCCACAAAAAGGATTTTTTTGTCCTTCCTAGGCTGGACTATGAAACACGGACTCTGACCCCATATTATTTGTAGAAATCTTTACTACACAACCCAGCATATATGTTTGCCTCTTGTCTATCTCCAGTCAGACTCCCAATCTCCAGAAAAAAGTTATTCTTGACTATCCAAAGTCCAGTATATTGTTATCAAAATACAGCATATGGTGGATTTTTTTAATTCATGACAGTAAAATCCTCCTTGCCATTAATCTCTTTCAAAGTACCTCCCCTTACATTGAACATACTAATCTCATGATTCTTGCCACTTTCTAATGTAATTATAGACGTTTTCTCTAGAGTTTCATTACAATGTATGATTTTTTTTAAAATACAGCAAATGCTGCTGCTGAGTACTATCCAATGGAAATGCAGGCTTGCAAAAGCATTACTGTGTGCCTTGACCCACTCTATTCATTGAATGTAGCACCATGTGGTTTTAGTTCTTCCCCAAAATCAAAATGACCATGAAATGTAAATATTTTAAATCTATTCAGGACATTGAGACAGCCACAGCAACACAACTAATGACACTCAGGAAGAGGGACTTCCAGAACTGCTTCAAAATAATAGAATGAGGGTGTTTAAAAGAAGGGAGAATATTTTGAGATGGGTTAGTAGTAATTGCAATAATTGCTCTTATTTAAACATTGGCCATGTTTCAGTCACATCTTATAACTCCTGATACATCAATAAATGCTTTACATCCTAATGCTTGCAATTCCTGATACACTGATTAATGCTTTTGAATGAATGAACAAAGCAAACTGCAGTAACATCCACAGTCCACATGCCTGTGCCTACTTGGCTTACTCATTATTATTTATTGCTTCATTCAAATACCGTTTCATTTAGAAAACCTTTCTCTGATTCCCAGCCTGACTCTCATTTTTCATCTCTCTCATGGTCACGTGTAATGCCAAATAAACAAGGAAACGTGAGGACTTACTCTCTTATCCTACTACTAATCTACTGCAGGACACATGAAAGAAAAGATAATTTCATTCATATTTTAGTTGTGTCCAAAATAGCGCTTTCCTTACTCAGGATTCTTTAGATGAAGGCACATTCACATTTGAAAGAAGCCAAAAGCAAAACGCTAGCAAAAACCTCCCCTCTGTTAAATCACAGCAGCACCTCACAATAGAGCTTTCAAAAAGAGTTACAGATCCTGTGTGTAGTGCTGCTTCCCAGCCATCACATGGCAGTGGTGGGGCAAACACCCAACACTGAGCCAGACAAAGCAGAGATGAAGCCTGCTCTGTTCCTGCTGACACTACCCAGGCTACAGCTCTCCCAGCTGGGGGAAGAACAGGCAGGATTGGGGCGGCTTTAGCCAGCCAGGAAAATGTCCCCAGGGGTTAAGGCAGATGCCCGAAGCAGTGGCTCTCAACACTCAGAGGCACAGTTCCCTACCATCTCATCTTGGCTTCAAATATCACTTATCTTCTCTTTCTCCTAACAAGGCAAAAGCATAGCTTCCTACCAAGTTAACAACACTTAAAATGAAATTATTCTTGGATAAAGAGGGTAGGCATCACCTAATAGAATATGAAGGGATCATTAAGAATGAGGTAACAGAATAGTTAACTTGAAAAAAAATCACTGTCTGCTATTGTCTAAGTTACTTCTCCCTGATATCTGGCACAAAATACCCAGCACCTAAAGTGAAAGGGAAAAGGTTTTGCTCAGCTCACAGTTTGTAGAAGTTTCAGTCCATTACCCAGTTGGATTCAAGGCAGGGTGGCGGAGCAGGCCACCATTACAGAGGAGATATAGCCCATGGGGCAGAAGGTACCAAGGCAAGCAGTCAAGGAAACTTAGCAGCATTTTTCTGCCTCCTTTATATTCTATCCAGGCTACCAGGATTACAGTAGTGCCAAGCCAATCAGTGGACTGATTTAGTAATCACTCACTCTTATTCTTAGCATTGCATCATGAATCAATCACATAGTTTAGATTCAGCCATCTCTGGAAAAGCCCCACCTAGGACTGCATTAGGTTTTGGAGGGACATCTAGGCACAAGCCATTATAGCTAGTAAGTGAAAAAGCAAATTAAGACCAAATATACAATATGATCTTCTGTTTCCCCAAACATATATCACATATACAAATTTAAATCATATAGTATAGTTGAACTTAATAAATCTATGCCGAAAGCCTAAAAGTAGTTAATTTTCAGTGACTTGGTTATGGGTAATGTTCATTTTCTTAAAGTTCATCCATGTTCTCTAAATATTTTTAATAAACATGCATTTATTTTAAAAAATACATTTTAAAAAATGAAGTAGTCACAAAACTTCTATAAATCTCTAAGTATTTCTAAATACACTTAATTTTTCTTTATATCCTGATGATTTAAGGCAATTTTTATTTCTTAATGATTCTTAGAGGAAATGGTACAAGATCTGTACAATCACAAAGACAGCAAAGTAACATCTTTGGGTTTCCAGTAAAATACTTACTTGTCAAAATAGGTTTGAGTGCCTTTAGCATGATAATAAGAGCTGTGCTAATTTTAAATAAATGTCTTATTGAAAAAAAGCCTAAGAAGAAGCCAGAGAAATCAAGGTTAAATTTTACCACTGACCAATCAAGGTAAAGGTCACATTCCTATTATTTCCATGTATAAAATAAAGAAAATGCCAGACTGTTGACATTAAATGTTCTCATCAGAAGCAATCTAATTCTAAGATATGACCTACATGCCATAGCCTCATTATCTGATCTACACATACAGTAGATAGAACAACCCTTTCCTACTTAAATCTCTCCTACTTAAACCTTCTCCTACTACAACCAGGATTGTTACTAAAGATAGTAATGAAGGCCTGTACAGCGAACTCTGCCTAGCAGTGCAGCCTCAGTACCTCATTTGAAACCTGGTATGACCCTACCGGGCATCCCCAAACAGCCTGGGTACATTGTTCAATTCCTGGTTGGACCCCATTCAGTGACACTGAGTAGCAGGGGAACCTCCAGTGCTGAGTGGCATGAGCTGAAGGCATGCACAGTGAATTCTACTTAGCAGTGCAGCCTCAGCACCTTGTTCAGAACCTGGTAGGACCCTGCCCAACATCCCCACACAGCCAGGGACCTTTGGTTCATCACTTGGATCCTGGTTGGGCCCAGTCCAGTGACCCCAAGAAGCTGGGGAGCTTTGGTGCACCTTGTGGCATGAGCTGAAGGCCTGCACAGCATATTCAATCTAGCTGTTCAACCTTAGTATGCCACTCAGAACTTGGTAGGGTACCATCCAGCAACTTCAAGCAGCCAGGGAGCTTTGTGGTGCTGTGTCGGGTGTGCAGAAGGCCTTCCCAGCATAATCCCCCATTTTGGGAGAATTTGAGTGCCTTTAGGGACCTGGAAAGGCCTACTTAATGACCCCAATTCAACTGGGAATACTCCCTGCAGTACAGTCATCCTCAACCCAGAAAACAACTGAGACTTTGCATTTGGTTGCAGTAGGGGAATATAGGAAAATGACAACGTGAAAGAGCAAAACGCAATCTCAAACCACCAGCCCAGCCCAAACAAGCCTAGGAGACATGGGCATAGAAGAAAGTGTAAGCCGTACTTCGGCAATGATAGCAACTGAAGTAAAGAAAAAAGCTCTATGAAGCTGTAAAGGAACTCAGGTCAGAAATAAAACAAGAAATGATAAATGTAATTTTAAAATGCTGAACACATCTAAAGAAGACATAGTTTAAAAATAGAAGAGTACTGCAAAATGATGGAAACCTTGAATAAACAATATAAGAGAGATTTAGAATGCATGAAACAGATTCAAAGAGACATCCAGGAAATCAAAAATTCCATCAAAAACTGGCAAAATCACCTCAATTACTGTGAAGATAGACTGTCAGATCTCGACAAGATTGCAGCTAGTGAACAGGAAAGATTTTTTTAAAAAATAATAAATCAGGAAATAACAACTCAACAGTTTCAAGATGATGCAAAAAAATATAAGATTGACAGGTGTCAACAAAAAGGTGACATCATAAATGATATAAAAGGATTATTTACAGAAGTAATAGCTGAAAACTTCCCACACATGGGAAAGGAAACTGACATGTAGATAAGTGAAGCTTACAGAACTCCAATTAGCCATAACCAAAATAAATCTACACCTAGATATATAATTATCAACGTCCCAGAAATTCAACATAAAAACAGAATATTAAATCTGTCAGAGAAAAGAGACAAATCGTCTATAAAGGAAAGCCCATCAGAATTACAGCAGATTTCCCAACACAAGCAAACAAGTCAAGAAGAGTGTGGAGTGAAGTATTTCAGATCCTAAAGGAAAATGACTTCCAACCCAGATTGATGTACCCTGCAAAACTGTCCTTCAAAATCAATGGAAATATAAGATACTTCCATGACAAAGAACAGCTGAAGAACTTCATGACTACCAAACCAACCCTGTAAACAATATTAAAAGATATTCTAGATATACA
>PVJX010042644.1:0-14041 GCA_004027295.1 Dolichotis patagonum | reverse complement strand
TTTCTATGGCATTCATTACATTTGTAATTGCTCATTTGAAATTGCCAAAAGGTATTCATAACTTTTATTTCTGTTGTCCCAGTTTTGTGTGCAATCCCTGGAATATACCATGCACAGTATTCAACATATTAATGAACAAATTCCTTAATGAATGAGGAACAAAACCTAATCTACTCTATTGTGTTTCTTACTGTCTTTTTGTTAAACCATGATAAGCATAGAATATGGTTATCATTTTTACTAAAGCAAATAGAAATCTTCTCCTAGACTTAACCAAGTATAAAACTATCAAAAAAGAAATTAATGATTTTTACCTCACTGGAAATGAGAACACCATAGGCAAATTGAATATTGATTTCCTGGACTGATCAAGGGCAAATATTAAGTAAGAGTTTGTGTAGAGATTGCTACCCAAGGATAGTGACTATGTTATTGTTTAGGTGCTTTCTTATTTGAAAAACTTCCTTTCTGACAAAATTCACTAATTAAGCGATTTTGCATCCCCAAAACCAAAGACACATTATTGTTTCGAAGGTGTCTTATTGATCTCCTCAACAAAAAGCTTTAAATTTCTGGGTACTATATTTTAAGGCTTAATCCGGCCATGGCCATGGCAGAACCCAGGAGCCTGCACAAGGAAGCAATTCGCCCGCCCTCTTGGTAAGCACCTTCCTCTGGCATGAGTCAGGAGGAGACCCAGTGTCTCTTGAACCTATCGGTGCATGGGCTTGCAATCAAACACCCCACCCCCATTAGCAACTAGGTACAGAGGTCTGAGCATCTCTTGGCAGGATGACTGTATGCAACATAGCAAATATGGGGGTCTCCTCTATCTTCTCTTTGAAAACAAGTATAGTTTTCAGTTTTGTTCCATTATGATTATTTGCTTTATTCATTATTCTCTTTAGATTGATTTTATAATATTCTATCTTTGGTTTGATTTTGCTATACTTAATTGACTAGACAACTATTGTGAAGATAACGAGATATACTATGGTACCTATTACTGTTATCCTGGTAACCTGCTGTGAAGTTCTGTACCAAATTCACTGCATTGTCTCAGTTGGCTTTGTTATGTCTTGCTCTGTTGTATTTCTACTACCTTCAAAAAAAATCAAAGGAAAAAATAAAAAAATAAAAAATATTTTAAGGCTTTTTATCAAATTACTTTATATCCACCTTTTTATGGTTGGATGAAAAATCCAAACAGATTCTGTAATTTCAGTGAAAATATAAAAGTATCTGGTTAATTAAGTTACTCACTGCCACTTCAGGTCGAGGTCAGAAGGACCTCAAACATGCTGGGGATCAAGGAGGATGTGCAGCTGTCTGTCTGTGCTCACAGATGTGGGTGCCTGGGGCCACTGCTGCTTGGTTCACCTTTGGATCTCCATGGAAACAATTTTTCCCATTTCTAGAAACTGAATCATGGAACTAGTTAACTGCGTTCCCATGGTGATCTGGAAGCCCACATTAAGCATCTCCTTTGAATAGTCGAATATGTGATGTCTTCTCTCTTTTAAAAGGAAAATGAGCATCCATGGATTTTACAGAAACATAAAATCATTGAGATTTTTAATGACACTGTCTACGGAGAAACTACCTGCACTAGAGACTTTTAAATTTAAAAATATTTCATAGCTATATTGAAAAGATAATTTGTTTGAAAATAGGCACATAGATTACCAAGTTAATGCTGACAAGCCAGATGGTGATAGAAAATTTACCATACTACACAGGAATACAGAAAACTTAAACAGAATTTTCTTGGATCATTAGAGGATGATCTCATATTATTCATGAGATTAGTTCCAGAAAATGAATTTTTCACTAGGAAGTAAGAGATTAGTAAATATCAATAACTCACTTTATTATACATTTTACTTGACAACTAACCACACATCACCTCAAGCTATTTATTATTGACAGTTTTCCAATATTTGAGAAACACCTCATTTTAAGGTCAGTTTTGTAGCTACCACCAGACTGAGTTTATGTGCTAATTGTAGCCATTAGGAACAGCATGTATATCCCAGACCAGTTCAACATGTATATATTACCTAATTTTGAAAAGAATGGGAATAACGATCAAGTATTTTTAATAAATATTGAAAAGGTTAAACAGCATTGTTAAACAGGTTGTGCCTGTATTACTGGCATGGTATTTTCAGATGGGAAATTAAAATGAGTGTCATATGATTATTATACTGAGTATTTCACAAATGTCTAACAAAATTCTCAATGTGAGTCCTGAGACTTCTGATTGAACAAGTTTAGGACATAGCTTGGAGACACAGTGATTTTGGGAGAGCTGCAAACATCTCCAAAATAACATGGATTTGAGGTGGTGATTAAGAACAGCTGGAAAGAGGAAAAGAGGCAGTGGGTAATGGGAAATTACCAACAGGTGTCTACCACACTCCTAGACTAGACATTTATTTTTGTGGTGTTAAAACACCCTGTGTTGATGTCTATAGTCACAAATTCCTACTCTTTCTAATAAGCAGTGAACAACTTGCTGAGAATGACCTTACCTTTAACACATAGCACAGTGGCTTACGCAGTACAGAGGGGCATAGCTGCCTATTGCTATTCAATGACACCTTTTTAGAATGGAAAACTCCCTGGGATACATTTAGCTTCCTATGTTTTGGATGTGGATAGAAAGACATTAGGGGTGATAGTCACGAATCGAAGTTACATGCAGAGAAGAAATTAGAAGGACAACATAGTATCCCTAATTCAACATTTATTAAAGATTACCTCTTCCATGCCTACTGATTTTCTCATTTTCTGAATGAATTATTGTATGAAAGTTAACCCTAAGATTCATATGTATTCCAGAGTAATGATGAACTTACATATGTAATCAAATAATATTTTTAAATAGATATTATTCTGAGTGAGAACTCATTGCTAAAGAAAGAATCAGAAGTAGTAGCAAACTCAACCCAGTAATAAAATTGAATTACTGGGTTGTAGATTACTTAGACAGTTTAATGTTGTCATCTGTTGTATAGTTAATCCTTAGTTTGATGAAATATGACAAAAATCACATAACTTTTTTAAAAAATTAGAGAACAAAGAACATGCAGTAGTTACACACATTCACAGTGCAAGTCATATGCTTTAGTATGTAAATAACCACAAAACCATTAACACAATCAAAAAATGGATGCATGAACCTATTACTTCCATACTTTCATTGTGTTCCATTGTAATCATCTCTTGTGTGTCTCTCCAAACTTTGCAAGTGAAACTATGCATACTGTTGTTATAAATTAGTGTGTATTTTCTATAATTTTTATTAAGCTTCAATGCTTGACTTTTTGAGTTTTATATAAAAAGAAATATGTAGTATGTATGCTTTTGTTTTAGCTTTTTTCAATTAGTTATAATATTTTCAAAATTCATTTATTCTGTTTTGTTTTGTTTTTTGTGTCAGTAGTTCATTCCCTTTACTTCTCAACTGTATCTTACTCACCTTGCGGGGGCGGTCTGTTTCATGTGCTCTGAAACTCTTATATACGTATTTTAAATTGTTGTATCTTCTTGGGAAATCAAATCAATGTCCTAAACTCTAATCCTTTCCCCTCTTTTATTGCCTTACTGAGGACTGAAACCAGGGCCTTGTGCCTGAGAAGCAAGCACTCTTCCACTGGGCTACATCTCCAGATCTTCATCCCCTTTCTAATAGTGCCTACACTGGTCTTGAACTTGCAATTCACAGGCTTCTGATCTCTAGGATTACAGACACATGCAACCACTCTCAGCTCTGTAAGTTTTCTTTATCTCTGATAATATTCTTTGGGTTGTAAGCTACCTTTTCTGATATAAGTACAGGTACTATCACTTTATTTTAATTTGTGTTTATATATGATAAATCTTTTATTATTCTTTCATCTTAAATTATATACATCTATATTTACAAAACTTTCCTATGGATAACATAATTCATCTATGCTTTTTATTTATAAATCCAATTTGTATCTATATCTTTAAATTGATATACCCTGTATATGTAATGCAAATATTAATATGGCTGATTAAAATTTACCACTATCCTAGCATTGATCTACTCTTTTTTTTCATTGTTCTTTTTTTCTTCTATTTTCTCTGCTTTATTTGGAATTAATAAAGCATTGCTTAAGGTTCAATTTTATTTACCCTTTTAAATTTCCACTTATACCACTTTTTATTTACTGGTTGTCCAAGAGTTTCTAATATACATTTTTAATTAATCAGAATCTAGCTTCAAATAATGCTATACTACTCAAACATGGTGTGAGAACCTCAGAGTTATGTTTTTCTAACTTCTTCTCATCCTTTGTGCTATTGTTTTTTAACCACATATTATTGTGTATTTACAATATATTTATTTTTAAATATGCAGTAAATATATAATAGGTTACTAGTACTTTTTCTAAACAAAGTCATTTTATTTTTAGAATATTTAAGAAGGTATTTTATTATACTTACCCCTAAAAGGAATTCAACATTGCTATGGATTATTTTGTGCTTGAGTACTTTTTGGATTGCTCAAAACAGTTTTCCTAATACACGTCTGATATATGATAGTCACACAAGTAAATATTTAGTAGGGGAGTTCTCTTTTCTCAAAATATAGATTCAATAGTTTTACAGAACTATGGCAAAAAAGATAAAATTAACAAGTTTAAATATCTACTTGAATTAAGATAACTTTGCTTATGAAAAAGAAGTGTGTTTACCCAAATTCCCAGCATGTATGTAGAAGCCTCCTCGCAGAGACAGAAAGAGGAAATGAGATAAAAGACAGGGTTATTCCAACATTTATGAATTGATCCAACTGAATTAATAACTAAGTAGTCAAATAAGTCAGATTAATAGAAAAATTTACTGTCAATTTCATGTAATCGTTCCTAGCAAAGTTAATATTTAATTGTTCTGGATGAAGGGAAAGAGGAAAATCTGGCAATCATTTATTCTTTGGATTTTATTACTCATTTCTTACTTTAAGATCAATACAATATTGATTATTATTTTATATTTATTTAGTGCTTAGGTTTTGCTCAGCAAAACTATTACAAAATATGTTGTACATATTATGTTTCGTGGCTTCTAGTTGACAATACTGATTCTCATATTAAATAGATTATATATAATTTATTACATTATTGATATATCCAGTGTCTCACTTGAACATTTTGATAATCCTGTGAAAGAAGGGTTATATAGATTACAAATTTGAGGCTCTGAAATATTCTGAGTAAGTGACAGATTTCATCAGCAAATGAAAATGTCACATCTAAGGCTGTCTTCTGCATCTTGCAGGGTCTAGGACATGAATTATCCAAATCATTCCTGTCTCATTGCTACATTACAACCGACTCCTCTTGCCTAGTATCATTTGATTGCCTAATCAATTAAACTAACCTATCTCCTGCCGCAAAGGTGAGCAGGCTGTTGCTGTATATTTATCTCAGTTTAGACCTATGTGACTTACTATAAAAAGATATCCTTTTTCTTTTAATTCTTAGAAAAATAAAAATACTGCTACAGAAGTCCACTCATCTCTAAAATGGGATAAGGATAACAGAATACAGTCAGATTGCTATGATTTATTGATGTTTTGCAATATCCCCTACTCAATGGCTATGATCAAACTGTGCAAATATAATGAATATTTCATGTAACACAGTGATTGCAGAATTAAGCATTAAACTGAAGATTATTTTAAAGCATATTCAGTGAGCATATGATCTAATTAAAGCATGGAAATTGGGAGATATGCATCTCAATAGCACTTCAAATGAAAATATTCTATCATTGAAAAATAATGGCTTGGAATAACCTTGAATGGCATGCATATTAAGCAATTTAGAGAATATTGATAGCAATGTTACATTTTGATGGAGTGGAGCAGAGTTCATAGTTCAAAATTTGTATAATATTTTCCTTAACTACACTTGATGAATACACTTGACTAGTAATAAATCTTGTCAAATTTAGAAAAATTTAAAATTATCACAGTTATGGAGCAGAAGTCATCACATAAAAGGAACTCATTTTTCAAAGTTAAATTTAGTTTGTTTATGATGGCATATTAGAGTAGAAACTCTCCTGATGCAGTAATTATTAAAGAAATTTATTCAATTATTTATTCTTAAAAATAAAACCTCTGATTTATTTATATGTTTAGAAACAAAAATGTAAACTATATCTCCAAATAAACTTTATAGCAGAACATTAGAATTTGCTTTGTCATCACTCAAAGGCTTCCAGTGGTTTTCCAAAAGCATGAAATGTGTTTCTTCTTTGGATCTTAACTATTCTGATGCTATTCCCAAAAATTTGCATAATAGATTGATATAATTAAGAAAGTAATAGCACCATTTCCTCATCTGTCTATCAGTCTGCTACAGTAAGAGAAGGCTATGAAAGAAACCTATCAAATGAGTTTTTAATGGATGTAGAACACTTAAAAACTGGTAGTCATAGAAATTTACACTGAATTTATCATTTATGAGTGATGAAGGCCTTGCTATCTAACTTACAAAGCAAGGGATTGCTTTGCCTTCAACCAAAGTTCCTAAACTGAAAAGTAGGATGAAAGTGGGGAAGGAAAAGCATGAAAGAAGAGGGTAGGGTAGGGTGAGGGATTGAGTAGAGACAGAAGAAGAGAAAGATGGAGAGAAACAGAAACTGTAGAAAATCTAAGAAGCTTTTGGGCTGCAGGCATTCATTTTTACACCCTGATATCTCCACATCACATCACACATAAGCATGTGTTCACATTCTTACTAAATATTGCTTCTATAGGACCAGCTAAAAGTAGACTGCACTGAAACCAACTAGAGGAAAACACTTTTTTGTGGACCTTTAGAAACTATTTTGAATGTGCAATTTTATTTCTGTATTTTGGAACCAATAATTTTCATCTCTTCAATATTTATACAAGTTTTTTAAGACTTAGTAGGCCTGTGAAATCTTGTGTATTTGGACCAGTGGATAATACAACCCTGCCAAGGCAAAACTTGATTATTGACCATAGCACTAGTAATCTTTGAGTTACTTACATTGAGGAAAATGTTAAATATTTTCTAGTTTTTTTCCTTAAAACTCAAAACTTTAAACAGACCATTTTCACAGAAAGGAATTTAGATCTTGCAGTATTTTCAAAGTATACATGTATTAGGATACTATAAGTTTGAGTTTAATTTTGTAATTTTATGTGATTTTCTCTATGATAATGCAAGCATCTTTGCTAATCACGACACAGAGTAAATGTTTCTATTTCCCAAAAAGAAGAATAAGAAAACAGAAAAGAATCAGACCCAAGCAAGAATAAAACTCAGCAGACCATTAAGTCCTATTCCAACATCTAGGGCAGAGATGAGATGTGAGTTACAAGGGTACGAGTGATCCAACTTTATTGTCTTGGTGGTTGCATCCCACAGGTTCTCCCTCTTGATCTAACTCTGCTCACTGCCTATAGCAGACATTTCACATTTCTGGCATCTCCAACTTCAGAGTCTCCACAGAAGCTCTGGCTCATTCCCAAGCTTCATGTACAGCCTCTGCAGGGGTCTGGCCTCTCAAATCTTCCTTGCAAATCTAGGTAGAAGCTTCCCTGACTACACAATTTTTTCAAATTGCATGCCAGTAAAATTAGCATCACAAGGACGATGCCGTGTCTGGTACCAGCTGCTGCAGCAGCCAGGCTCCCTTGGACCATGGCTGGCACGGCCTCTCAGTGTCTGTATACCTGAGCACAGTAAAATGAATCCTGGAGAATCAACTTTCTAAGATAGCTTTTTATAGCAGGGATCCCAGGAACACCCTTCTCAAATCTAAGATTCACACTTTTATTTTCTTATTGATTTTTGAGATGGCCTGGTTACATTTTCTTCTTCTGATTCAAAAGAACTTATTTTTATGGTGCTAATTTCTTTAGCAATGATACTTCCTTTGGCCCTGATTTCATACATGATTCATTGTGAACCATTTAAATTTTAAAAAATTTTCTGCTTAGACTCTACAACCGACCAGAATTCATGTCTATCCGTCTTTGCTGAGCCCATGCAGACTTAGTTCAATGTTCCACGCCAGAGAACATGAGTGGGACTCCTGCAGGGATGGCTTGTGGCCACAGGAAGATTGTCTATCAGGACCATGACAAACCGGCTCAGATTAATTTCAGCAACATTTCGGCAGCCCAAGCTATTGTTGATGCTGTTAGAATAAGCATTGGACAAAAAGGAATGGATAAAATGATTTAAAATGGACAAGATAATGTGACCAGTATGAATGATAGTGCCACCATTCCAAAACAAATGCAAGTGTTATATTCAGCAGTAGAATGCTGGTGAAACCATCCAAGGCTCAAGATACAGAAGCAAGAGATTGCATCACATCAGTGGTCAACATTGCCGGCTCTTAGATTCATGCACTAACCTTCTTTAGAAAGGGATTCATCCAGCCATCCTTTCCTAGTTATTCTAGAAGGCTTTGGAGAAGGGTCTTGAAATCTTGGCTGCCATGTCTCTGCCTGTGGAACTGAGTGACAAAGAAACTTTTTTAAATAGTGTTACCACTACATTGGACTCAAAGCTGGTCTCCTAGTATTCAAAGTCTATTTTCTTAAATGAATGTAAATGTGGTAATGAGTGACTGACCCAGCTACTAATGTAGATCTTAGAAATATTAAAGTAGCTAAGAAGCTTGATGGGACAATTGATGACTGTGATTTGGTTAAAGGGCTAGTTTTGACCCAAAAAATGGCAAATTCTAGCATAATCAGAGTTGAAAAGGCTAAGATTGAGCTCATTCAGTTTTGCTTATCTGCTCCCAAAACAGACATGGATAATCAAACAGTAGTTTCTGACTATGCCCAGAGTCCTGTGAGAAGAGAGCCTGTATTTTAAATCAGTGAAACAAAGTTTAAAAATAGGGTGCAATGTCCTCCTCATTCAGAAATCTACCCTAAGAGATACTCTTAGTAATCTAGCATTACATTTTCTGAACAAGATGAAGATTATGGTGGTTAAGGATTTTGAAAGAGAAGACATCAAGTTCATTTGTAAGACAATTAGAACCAAGCCAGTTGCTCGTATTTACCAATTCACAGTTGACACGATAGGTTCTGCTGAGTTAGCTGAAGAGGTCAATTCAAATGGTTCTGGCAAACTGCTCCAAGTTGCAGACTGTGCAAGCACTAGAAAAATACAATTGTTGTTCATGATTCTAATAAACTGGTGATTGAAGAAGCTGAACATTCCATTCATGGCACCCTGTGTGTTATGCACTGCTTAGTGAAGAAGACAGCTTTTATTGTGGGAGGTGGTGCTCCAGAAAAGAGTTGGCCCTAGATTGACTGAATATTCAAGAGCACTGACTGGCATGGAATCCTACTGGGTCCATGCTTTTGCGGATGCCATGGAAGTCACGCCATCTTCACTAGTTGAAAATGCTGGCCTGAACTCCATTTCTACAGTAACAGAACTAAGAAACTGGCATGCCCAAGGAGAAGAAATTGTAGGCATTAATGTCCGAAATGGTGGTATTTCCAGCATTTTGGAAGAAATGGTTGTCCAGTCTTTGTTGGTTAGAGCTTCAGCCACTGTTCTGACCCTAGCAACTGAAGCTGTCCGGAGCATTTTGAAAATTGGTGATGTAGTAAACACCCGGTAATCTGAGTGCACTGGCTGACTGGCTGCATCACACTGCCGGAACTGCAGCGCAAGTGGAAGACGAGCTTGGTGTGACTCCTTGTTCAGAAGATTGCTTCCTCTGTGAATTCCTGGACTTGGTCTCCCAGTTGCTGTTTGCTTGAAATTGTATTGAAACAACTAAATATTAAATAACTGATTTCAAAAGAAAACATATATATATAAAAATAAAAATTGCTTAGCATTTTGCTTCCAATCCTCACTATAAGTCTTTGCTTAGCATTTTGCTTCCAATCCTCACTGTACGTCTCAGTAAAAGTAGTCAGCACTATCCATGCACAGTCTGAATGCCAAGCTGCCTTAAAATTTCCTCTGCCAGATAGATGGGTCCATTACTATGAAATTTAGCCTTACACAAAGTATCAGAAAATGTTCTGTACAAAATAAAAGCATTTTGTAGGAATAAAGCATGCATAGCTAATCTAACTCTTAATAAAGTTCTCTTTTTAAACTGAAAACCTCCTGATCCTGGCCTTTACTGTCTACATTCCTATTCACATTCTGGTCACCTGAGCTCCAACTGAAATCACTTATAAGCTCCATTTGCTGCATTCTAACCTCCTGTAGCCCAAATTTCCAAAGTCTTACAAATTCCTCCCATAAATCAGTTCCAAAGTCTTCTGAATTACATGATTGCAACTCATAGCAACTACCTCATTTTTTGCTATCAATTTTATTTATTAGTAAGTTTTCCCATTGCTAAGCAAAACACCAGACACTCATAACTTAAAAGAGAATATATTTATTTGTTCATGGATTTAGATGGTTTGGTCCATACTTGCTGGCTCCAGCATAACAACATCACTGTGAAATGGTGTGGTGAGGCAAAGCTTAGTGCATGCTGGGTGGGAACAAGAACAGAAGAACAGTGCCAGAGAGGAGGGGCCGCAAGCAGGAACAGACCCCCAGTTCATGCCTCCATGCCCCACCCAGCCACACCCAGGAATACATTTTTCTGATCACACTGTCATCTCCTGCCAATTAAGGTAAATTTAGGCTTAAGTGTGGCCTATTATTGCTAAATTTGAAGATTTAGCTTCACTTCCTAATAAAGACTGACACATTTCTAAGGAAATACGCTTTTAATAATATACTACTTCATAATATAATAATATCTTATGCCTTCAGGAATCAGATAAGTATTATAAATGTGATACACTACAAAAATTATGATATGAAGAACCAGAATTGTAAGTTATATTTATATTTCAAATGTTTTTAAAACCAAATAAAATTGTGACAGTCATTAATTTTCAGACCTTAAATCAACCATATATATATATATAATTATTTTTTCTATATTTGGTAATTATTAAGTAAATGAATCACAGGATAAATTTATGGTTCAGTGGATGAAGGGATGATGGAATAGTTGGATGTATTATTTTTAATTAGAAAAATTGTTTTTGAGTGAGCATAGTCCTTCAAAATTAAATAGGTAAATAATGCTGGCTTTGCTTTTGTGTAAGAACAATTCTGAATAGAGATATATCTTGTGAAATATAGAAAAATAATAATTACATAAAAAGGCGACATTATTGCCCATGGAAGACTATAAAAGTTTTTCAAAAACATTTAATGTGTGTCACTAAAACCACAGAATAAATGGAAGTATTGACCTAGAAATGTTCACTTTGTTCATTAATTCAAATGTCTGATTTTATAAACAGAAAACTAAGATTCATAAAATAAATACTTTTTATAATCCATATACTGTTAGAGTTCTCCGTCTGATATTCTTCCTAGAGCATGGCACTGTCTCTGTGGAAGAAGAAAAAAGGTTTTCTATTAATTGTGATTAATTTATTCCCATGAGAAGTATATTTCCTCAAATACTGCAATTCATAATATTCTCATTAGTGTAATGAATCACATCAGTGTTTTTACATTTATGCTTTTTAACATAATTACCTAATTCCCATTACAACCATTATGAAGACTATGTCACAATTATAATATAATTTATAAATCCCAACATAACTATGGCGGAAGAGGATTACATAGGTGACCCTCAATAAACAATGTCTCTTTTTATTCATGTTCTAGACACTCATTCTGATCTTGCCCATGTAACTTGCCTTGGCTAATAGCACAGTAGTAAGCATGATACAGGCAGCAACTGAAAATCCTTGCATGTTGGGATACCTTTTTTGGGAATGTTTGCTCTTGAGACTCATCCATGCTGCTGGGAATTCTGGGATAGACCAGGACTGAGAGGGAGAAGTCATGAGCAGATCACACTGACATCAGGCAGCTCAGTGACCCAGCTCCCCGATTTCCCAGCTGAGCCTTATTAGATACCTAATGCACAACACTGGGAGAAATAAAGATTATAGTCCTAAATCGCTATGTTACAAAGTGATTTGTTATACAGAATAAACACAGACTTAATGGAAAACTGAATATTAATGAGAAGAGACATCAAATACATGAAGGGTGGGGATGGATACAAAGATATATATGTATAATATAGATATATAATATAGATATAATATATATATATACATACATACATACATACATACATACATATATCTTTGCATCAGCTAATGATACCGTAGTAAGCATAATGCTTATATATTCCAAGAGACTAATGGTAACCACATGTTAGGATTTTCAAAAGAAACTATATGATTCAAATACTGAGAAAACATAAAAAGGTGTCAGACCATCAGAATAAGGAAAATAGCATTTATAACAACTTTTACATCACATGCATTTAAAATAAATTTCACTTCAAATAGAAAAATAAATAAATATTGTATTCAAATAACCTTATGATATAGTGCCTTACTATCACTCACTGTACAAATGAGTTAAGGGATAGAAACTCTAGAAAATAGCTGACTGTGTGAAAAGCACTGCTAGCTAATGGAGAGATGAGTGAGCCATGTCCTCTAAATTAGCATTCCTCTTAACAAATGTCATTCTATTTCTGTGAGATGGCAAATATATAATAGTAAATAAATATTATGTTTGGGGAAGCAATTAATGTTGGGTGGGCTATTATATTAGTTTTAATTGGAACATTAGTAATCATTACTCCATTTTTCTTTTAAAATATTAAATGTTTTTCCTTTGTTTTAGTGTCAGTCTTAATTTATGACTTTACTCTTTTAAATTAAAGTTTAATTTTGCTAATTAAATGAAAAGAAGTTAAAAGTTTTCCCTCTAAATTCAGAAACAAGATGTCCACTGTCACCACTTCTGTTAAATATAACTATGGAAACATCAGCTACAGAGAAAGAAATGAAAAGATTATGGATAAGGAAGAAAGAAGTTCAAATATCATTACTTGCAAATTACATAATCCTTTACATAGGAGATCTCCAAAACTCCACCAAAAGACTCCTACAACTAACAACCAAATTCAGTAGTGTAGCAAGATACAAAGTCAGCACTCAAAAATCAACAGCATTCTTGTACATCAATAATAATTTCCTCACTGAGAGGGAAATAATAACTTCCTCAGTAGCATCAAGGAAAATGGCATACTTAGAAACTGGCCTGGGGAGGTTCCAAAGATGGTGGACCAGTAGATAGCAGGATATGGATCCTTTCTGAGTGAGACAGCTCAAATGCCAGAATAGAACACCCTGGAGAAACCCAAAAAGAGGGAGATGGACTCTCTCAACCCAGGAAGAAACTAAAGTGAAAAAAACTGCTTGAATATGAGGTCCCGGGCTACCATTAGAGAAGCTAAGATTGGCAAGTATGGTGCTCAGCCGCCTGAATTCCTGCCCGAGAATGACCTGACCCACTGAACCATGCTGATGTGACTGGCTAGAGCAGCCCCGAGTGTGGAGCTGGACAGCCCTGCATGCGGCGCACCTGGAACCCGCCCTACACACTACCCACCCAGAGGCACTGTGAATTCACTGCAGCCGTGCTGAGGTCAGAGGTTGGGGAGCCCAGCAGTTCTCAGGGACTGGCATCAACATGTGGTGAATGATGGGAATAACAACCTCCCACAGGAAAGGGGCAACCAACTGGACAACATGTTGGATTTTGGGAGGACGGCCCTAACTCCATAAGAAAGTGGCTTCAGTTGGTTTCTCCCCTCACCCAGTGGATTGGTGGGATCTGCTGGGACTAATTCCCTGAGCACGGCACAGTGGAGGTCTGCAAAGGTTGACTGCCCCGGAAGGGAGGAGCCAGTGCACACTGCCCTTGCTTGAACTTTAATATCTGATAGCCGACTGAACAGGGCAAAAGATCCTAGCCTGTGTGCTCTAGATGAACTTTAACCAACAAGAAAAGGGGCTGGGAATTGCACTATACACTTGTATGGAAGGAACCAAAAACATGACAAGAGAGAAATAAGGAAAAAA
>PVJX010042643.1:0-14050 GCA_004027295.1 Dolichotis patagonum | reverse complement strand
AAAGAACAAACTCTTTGATTCATTCATTCTTTGTATTGTTTTCTTAGTCTCTACTGCATTGATTTTTGCTCTGGCCTTTATAACTTCCTCCCTTTTTTTGGCTTTGGGATTGATTTGCTCTTCTTTTTCTAGATGTTTGAGGTATAGCATCTGGTTGTTTATTTGTGTTTATTCTGTTTTCTTGATGTGGGAGTTCACCATAATAAACTTCCATCTGAGGACCAGACCCAGAGGTTCTGGTAATATGTATTTGTATCTTCATTTGCCTGCAAATATTGTTTAATTTCTTTTTTAATTTCCTCTGTGACCCACTGATTGCTCAGGAGTGTATTATTGAATTTCCATGTGTTTGTGGGAGTTTTGCAGTTTCTTATTTCATTAATTTCTATTTTCATGGCGCTATGATCTAATAACATGCATGGGATAATTTCAATTCTTTTGCATTTACTTAAGCATGTTCTATGGGCTAGTCTATGATCTATTTTAGAAAACATTTCATGTGATGCTGAGAAGAATGTATATTCTGATGTTGTTGGGTGGAACAGTCTGTATATGTCTACTAAGTCCATTTGGTCACAAGTGTGATTCAGTTCTGTTATTTCTTTGCTAATTTTCTGTTTAGTTGATCTGTTTCTTTGTGTCAATGGCCTATTAAGATTTCCTGTTATAATTGTGTCATTGCTTATTTGATTTTTCATTTCTGTTAATACTTGTTTTGTAAGGCTAGGTGCTCCCAAATTTGCATATGTATTTAAGATTGTTATCTCTTCCTCTTGAAGTTTTCCCCTAACTAGTATGTAGTGACCTTCTTGATCTCTTCAGGTCACTCTTGGTTTTAAGTTCACATTGTCTGCAAACAGAATAGCTACCCCTGCTTTTCGGGGGGTTCCTGTTGCATAAAGTATTGTTTTCCATCCTTTGACTTGCAGTCTATGAGTTTCCTTTTGAGTTAGATGGGTTTCATGGACAGCATTTGTTTGAATGTTGTTTCTTGATCCATTCTGCCAGTATGTTTCCTTTAATTGGTGAATTGAGGTCATTTACATTAATGATTATAGCTGTTATGTATTGGTTTATTTTTGACATGTTATCTTTGTTGTTTCTTTTTTTCCTTTTTACTCTGTTTAATTGTCTGCCTTGCTTAGTGGTTTTTTTCCTATTTCTGTCTAGAAGGTCTTTCAGTATTCTTTGTAGGGTTGGTTTGGTGTTCATGAAGTTCTTCAGCTGTTCTTTGTCATGATAGTATCTTATTTCTCCATCCATTTTGAAGGACAGTTTTGCAGGGTACGTAAGTCTGGGTTGGAAGTGGTTTTCCTTTAGGATCTGAAATACTTCACTCCATGCTCTTCTTGACTTCATTGTTTGTGTTGAGAAGTCTGCTATGATTCTGATAGGCTTTCCTTTATAGGTGATCTGTCTTTTCTCTCTAACAGCTTTTAGTATTCTGTACTTATGGTGGGTTTCTGGGATGTTGAGTATTAAATGTCTGGATGTAGTTTTATTTTGGTTGTGGTTACTTGAAGTTCTATATGATTCACTGATCTGTGTGTCAGTTTCCATTCTCATGTTTGGGAAATTTTCAGCTTTTACTTTTGTAAATAGTCTCTTGATATCATTTGTGTTATCACCTTCCTTTTTGTTTATACCTATTAATCTTATGTTGTTTTTCTTTGCTTCATTTTGCAGCTTTTGAACTGTTATTTTCTGGTTCCTTGTTATTTTTAAAATATCTTTCTTTTCCTGTTCACTAGCTGCAATCAGGTCTTCAAGGACTCAAATTCTATGTTCACTTTCACTGAGGCAGTTTAGCCAACTTTTGATGGAATTTTTGATTTCCTGTATATCTCTTTGAATCTGCTTCCTGCATTCTGTTTGTTTCTTATATTTTTTATTCATAGTTTCCATCTTTATGCATTATTCCTCTAGTTTTTTTAACTATGTATTCTCTAGATATGTTCAGCATTTCTTTCAAAGCTTCCCTCAGGTGCTAGGAATCACCTGGCCCACTTTTGGCTCCCGGCGTAGGCTGCACGTAAGTGCTACGGGTTTGGTGTTTGCTGGGCATGGCCCAGTTAGGCCACCAGGGCTCTTCTGTGTGTCCTGAGGTGATTTCAGATGTGTGACGTGTTCTTAACACCTGGGAGCAACGTTCCATGGCTTCCCTATGTGCTGGGATTCAACATGTGCATGTTCAGGGCCTGGGGCAGACTACAGGCAACTGCTAGCAGTTTGGAGTTTGCTGTACGTGGGCCAGTTAGGCATCCAGGGACCTCCTGTGCATCCTCTGGTGATTTCAAGTGCGGGGTGTGCTGTTACAGCCTGGGAGAGAAGTACATATAATGTTTTTATATCAAAGATACTGTTACAAACATTTGATCAGTATGATGTGATCACAAAATACAATGAACGTTTAAGTTAAAGATTTGACTACTGGGGCCAGGGGTTTAGATCAGCAGTGTAAGTGCCTGCTTGGCAAATGTGAGGTCATGAGTTTGATCCCTGGCACCAAAAAAAAAAAAAAAGATTACATTAAAAGACATGTTGCCATTAATGCTCAGGTGAATAATCCTCTGCTTGCCTTTGAACACACATTTAGTTTCATTCTTGACATTCATTGTGTCTTGTACTGTAATAAGTTCATGTTACAGAGATACATGAATATCCAAGCTTGTACAAGCACAATTTATAATAGCTAGATTTTGGAAATTGTATATGTCCATCAACAGATGAATGAATAAGGAAATTGTGGTATTTATACAAAGTGGAGTACTACGCTGCCACAAAGAAAACTAAACAAGGTGTGCATAATAAGATAATGGTAAATGGATGCAACTGAAGAAGGTAATGTCAGTAAAATAAGCCAGACACACAAACTCCAATATCACGTAGTTTCTTTTATATGAGAAGCACAAATAAAGAACAAAATAGAAGAATGATAAATAGGAAATAGGGAGAAGTTCAAATCCTTCTCCAAATCACAAATTTCGTCATTTAAAAATTATATATATAATGTGTATTATATACATATATGTTAATTGTTTTCATTTGTACTCCTGATTTATCTTGGTACATTGCAAAGTAAGTTTAATGTTATCTTTTTTGTTTTTGTAAAACATTTTGGTTTATGTCTTATACTCAGAGTAATGACTTTGAAGACAATAATATACAGTCTAATAATTTGCTATATTATTTGACTATGAAATTGTGTTTTATTTTTGCCCAAAATGAAAATAATAAAAATCATCATTTAAACTTAACATTTTATCTTTCAATCATTCTTTGTATTCCATTGTAACTTTCTGAGTCCTTAGATTTTCCTACTCTTGCAAAATATAATTATACCTTACTAGGAAAGGAAAAAGTCCAGTAAATATATGCTGATTCTTCAACACAATGAAGGGGTTATCAGGTATGAAGAAGTTTTAGGAGAGTTTCCCATTCTAAAGCATCTCAGGTAATTAAATCATTTGCTCCTATCTTTCTATAGATTTTCAAGTAGTTTCAAACAAGCTAACTTTCTGGATCTGATTCAGTAATTCACGCTTCACAATATTGGCAATAAAACCTTAGTTTTCTACAGATGGATCACAGAAAACAAGTTTCATGTCTTTCAGTAGCAAATACCAAAACCTCCAGTAATTATAATCCAGATGTGCAACAAGACAATTTTAGCTACAACTTTATGGATAAAGTGTTGCTCAATTTTTATGAAAAAAATTCAGAATGCCTATTTACATTTTAATGAACTATGAATCTATATTTTCTATCATATGGAACTAGTTTCCTAGAAAAATATTGTGAATGCTGCTGACATTTTTTCTTGGTGGGTTTCAATCATTTAAATATAACATTAGAGATTACATAATCTTTTAACACACTTAATTTTTTTGGAAGCTCAAAAATTATTCCCTAGGTCATAAGTTGAACATATAAATAAGTGTTTTACAAAATCCCCAAGAGAAGATCAGTGTCAGTAAATGAGAGAAGCATTTTAAAATGTTGTTTCTTGCTAACTCTTTACAGAGTAGTTTGTAAAGAGGGTACTGATGGTAATTCAGGCAGTTTATCTGCATGCTAATCTTTGAATCTGGGAACTAGATAAAAATCACATCTCTAATATAATTCCCTCCGGCTATATGGCCTCTTTTGCTTCAAGGTCACACAAGTTTATATAATTCTCATTCTTCCGATTCTTCTCCCTTTATCTAGCTGACACCTATGAACATTAAACAGAATTTATTAAATATATGTCTGCATAACTTTCCCAAAAGATTTTATGTTTTACTGTGAGAATAACGATTCCTCATTATATTCTCCTCACTCTGCGTAAGAAAATTCATGATTTTATCAGTGTCTGCAAACCCTCAGAATTTACCTACCTGTGCATTGTTTTTAGTATTTATCATATATAAAGTGGCATTTTATCATCTACAAATATATATTCATAAAAACTCAACTTTTAGCAAAAGTTTAGAACAATTTTCAGAATTAAAGCACATAACTTTACTTAATTAATGTACAGTGTGTCATTACAAGAATATTTACTATCCTATTTAGTGTACTGCATGAACTCTGAATTTTTTGGACAGGCTTTTGATAATACAAATGCTTTATTTATATATTTTTCCTTTTTTGAAAAGCTGAAGCTGAATAAATACAAAAGTGAAATTGCTACTTTAAAGATTATGTGAATATATAAATTTGTTAAATATTTCCATATTTCTCTCCCTTTTATTTAAGCCAGTTTATTAGCTATGATGACAAGAGGAATATATTTGGTTTTTCATCATATGTGCTTGCTATTTTTCTTTGTTTTATAGAACTTTTGATCTTTTCTGAATATCAAATGATTTATTAGCATTGCAAATAAATTTTCTCAAATTAGGCCTTAAAAATAAATTATGAATTATAAAACACACAAAGCATATTTTTCTTAATGTATGTCAATGTATTCAAGTAAGGAATCTTACTTTTTAAAACACTACTTTCAAAATAATACTAGATTTTTACAAGAATAGTAAAGATATTGCAGAGTGTTACCATACAAAAATTCGCTGGCATTTTCACACTGCGTACATATTAACACAAGTTAGAACATTTATCAAAACTACTAAATCAATAGTGGTCAAAGATCATTAACTATATTTAGATTTTATTCATATTTTAATGATTTTTTTCAAATTCCTTGTTCTCCTGCAGTATAGTTTGTTGCATTATGTTAGCATGTCTTAGCATTAAGGTCAGTGTTTAGTGTTCTTCTAGGCAGTAAATTTCCGAGGGTCAATTATTATGTATTGATTGTATACTTCAACATAAATAGAAGAGAGTGTTTCATGTTTCCCCAAGAAGATAGTAGTAAATATTTGAGATAATAGGCATACTGATCATCTTGCTTTTATCATTATACAAGATACACATGCATCAATTCTTTACTTTGTACCCCATATATTTGTACAATTATTATGTTTTATTTAAACAAATATTTTGTGTAATATTTCTCAATTTAGGTTATTTCTGTAGCTTTCTCATTATTTGTGTGTGTATGGATTTTAGCCGAATCACCTTCAATTTATTATATTTGAGTGACATGTTAAATGTGCAACGCTTTAGATTGCTTTTGTGAAAAGCCATCGTTTTTGTTTCCATTCTATTCTCCAGTAGATTCATCTATTTGTAAATGTGCTAAAGGAAGTGAGTCCTGTCGTAGGTGTTGCGTCGCTGGCCGCATAGCTTGGAGAGACATGTTTTTGTGTCCACCCCTCTTCTCTTTCTGGTTTTTCCTGTGTTTGCTGCTTTCACGCTGCTGTGGGCTGAGCAGCTGATTTCCACTGAGCCTTTCTGCAACACCATTTCTGTCCTTTGCCCTGTGGCACATAGACTGAAACTTGGGAAACTGTGCTCCAAAAGGACCTTTCTTTCCTTTAACTTGTGTATAGCACATACTTTGATTCACCGAAGAGAAAATGAGTATGTGCATCTTTAAAATACCTGAAATTAATGTTTGTGAGCAATTAGAGGTATTACCCCAATACATTTTCAAAAAAGGTAACGAACTTTCCTAGAACTACTTATTAATTTCTCCTTCCTTTGACTTTTAACATTTCAATGTATTTTTGCATATATACAAGGATATTTCCTTCTGAAACTGCAGTTAAGTTTTGATGGAAAAGTGTAGTGAACCCCTAATATTATAAAAACATAATAATTAATGTTGTTTATTATAAGTTTTCTTCAACTGTGGATCAACTTCCTCCCAAGTGCTTCTTAAAATGTACCTTGGTTATCCTTAGTACTTTACCAATATAAGAAATAGCTGAGGAATTAATTTAATTTATAGATAAATTTGAGCAGAAATGGTTATTAATATTGTTGAGCTCTATGCATATAAGCATGGTGAATTTCTTCTGCTTATGTCATTTTGATATTTATTTTTTATCCTCATTTTAATTAAAGCTATACAATTTCTACAGGCTATATGATTTTATTAGATATATTAAAAGGTGTACTGAATTTTGTTGCTATTGTGCAAGGGACACTTTTAAAATTACATTTCCTAGATACTTGCTGCTGGTGCCAAACAATGCATTTGCATTTGCTATACAAGTGTTTATCTTACATTTGGAATACCTCTTAAATTTTCTCACTAATTAAAATAAATTGTTTGCATACTCTTCTGAGTTTGCTACTTTGGAAGTCATATCATCACCAAAAATGACAAATTTGCTTCTGACTTTCTGATTTTTTTCATATTTTGTTCTCCTAGTTGTACTACTAGACAATTACATAATTTTTTATTGAGACTGAAATAGAAGATGCTTCTGGAATTTTTCTGATTTTAAATGAAAGATTTCAGTAATTTAAAGACTATAATTAATGTATCATGCAAATTTTGAAAATAAATTAGAATAGAAATATTTTGTTCCCTTGTGAGTTCATGAAGGTACTGAGCTCCAAAATACATTAGGTAGGCTGAATTTCATCAGAATTTTCATCTAATTAAATCCCTAGGAATTTATTAGTTTTGGTTATTTGAATGAAAAATGTCGATAAATTTTCAATTCCTACATATCATAACTGATACATTCATTAGAGATACATTGCTGGTCTGCATGATCTGTAATTGTGTCTTTGCATTGTCAGTCTCTAATTTAATTTCAAAGCTGTATTCATCTACGAATGGAATTTTACTTTACTGAAAAGTTTGTTTACTAATACAACCTCTTTAAGTTTTTAATACTTGTTTTTCTTGACTGTTTTCAAATCTCTAAAGAAATTATTATTGACCTGGTGTATTTTGCTGGGTTTACTTGACTATTGATTTGCAATCCTGAAGAATCATACGACTCTTGACATTTCTTACTTCTTCAAACAGGATTGATGTTTTTTTTTTCTGTTTCAGAGGAATTTACTTTTTATTAAATGTTGTATTGAATCTGCACGTGTAGAATGCAGCAGGGGCTTAATATGTTGAAATGACTGGTTAGGGCTTTGCAAAATATATACACACATGGAGAGAGATTTGAACGTATATGTGGTATCTTTAAAAGGTATTCATGTTCAGTTGCTTGAATTTTGATCATGTTAATATACATGAAAAAGACACTATAGCTTCACATTTAAAAATGGGAAATGTTTTGCATAAGTCTAATATACTTGTGCTACTTCTTATTAAATGGACAGAGAAGGAACCATGGTTAGAGTAACAGAAGTTTTAACAATAGAGGCAAGAGACAGAGTGATGTGGTCACAAACCAAGAACTGCTGGTCAGAATTTTCACTGTTGTAAGCTCTTGTTTGTTGCAATATGTAACTCTAGCCAGTATTTTAGTGATGGAAGTATAGCGGAGCAGTAACAAACACCTTAAAGTAGAAATATGTCTCATGTCTTTGTAAACAACCAAACTATATCTCGGAAGGAAAAACCCAGGTAGATAGCATTTGACTATGAAGTCTGTGAATCTGGACACTAAGACAGATTTTGTAGAAATAATAAGAGAATTTATATACACTGTGACTTGTACCCTAGGCAAGGGAAAAAAAGTAGAAAATTTCAAACAAAAGAGAGGGACAAAATGACTTATAGCTTATGCCAAATCTTTAAATTACTATGTTGAGAAAAAAACTAAATGAGGTAGCATGAAAATTTTATATCTAACATATACCTGTAAACTGTCGGTTATAGGAAAAATTCTAGCTCCAGCTTCTATGTGTATCTTTAGCTACAATATTTCTGAAATATAGATCAGCACAGTTTTTTTAATTAGGTAAGGAAAAAATGGTAGCAGACTGGTTAGGAATATTAAAGAGCATAAAAAGTAAGGTGCACACATTGAAAGCAAGCTTTGAATAACTTTCTGCTTTGCTTTTAAGAGTTTTCAAATGTGTTTAACTATTATTTTCTGAATTTTGAGCTACCTAAAAAATAATATGTCAAATATGACCTGTAGCCACATGCAGGAATGAGTGTGGAGTTACGAAGTGGGATGTAATTTGAAACAGCATAGTGGATTTTACTGCCTGGAACAAACTGATTCTGCAGATTGAAATATTGAGTCCTGAACTTTCGGAAAGGATATTTGCTGTTCATCACAATGTGAGTGATTGAAGATTGCTAAAATTTCTATTCATAAAGTTTAGCACATTATTAATACTTACTGATGGCTTTAAGGCCATCTTCTACAAATAAAATCGGCTGCCACAACATACTTGACAAGTTAGTCAATCCACACCTGTGCACGTACCTAAGCAACAGGAACATCAGACCTGCCGGCTTGTAATTTGAATTAGAGGGAATTATATTTTAAAAAGTTGCTGCCATCACCAGCCAGGGCTGCCAGCAGGAGCACCCCGGTATGGCCCAGCAGCACCAACAACACTAGCATGGGGAGCCCAGCACTGGTAGGGCATTGTTTCCCAAGGAACCCTGCAGAGCCAGCAGTTAAAATCAATCTACCAAAGGGAAGCTCATTGCATGTAAGTTCCATGTGGATTTCACTATGCAACTGTATGGTATGATCCTGTGATTAAAGGTAGCAAATTAATAGTTACCACAGTTGGTTGGTTGCTAGGCTGCACAGAATGTTACTGTTATTGTCAATCATACTGCTTTAGTGAGGATGTCATACATACTGTAATCAACTTTTCTTCCTTGTATGATAACGCTGTCATTGACTGGGGTAATAACCATCACCATATTCTTTAAGAAAGGATGGACTGCAGAGTCAAAGAGACAGCCACCTCCCATCCTTAATAAATTGGTGCTGTAGTTAGGGTTTACAGGGGAATAGATTTAATACAGGACACATAATTTATAGAAATATTTTGTAATATTCACCCAAAAAGTCAAGTGCAGAACAGTTCAAGAGATCTTTCTAAGCACTTGAGAACCAAAGAATCCATCAGAGAGTCTGGACACCATGGCATGTCCTGCACAGGTCCATCTGAAGATGTAGAACCCATGGCAATGTCCTTCATGAATCCAGCAGGAGATCTAGAGCTGAGAACAACGTCTCAGGCAAGTCTGCATCAAGGATCTGCACGGTAAAGGCCCAAAGATCAGTGGTAGAAGCTAGAAAGTCTGCACCAGTGGGATGAAGGATCCGTGCCAGAAGGCTGAGGGATCTGTACTCAAGGCTAGAAGCAAAGCTTAAGATAATGCCTAGCGTACTCCTGAAAAGAACCCCAGCCATCCTCTGTGACAATGAGTAACTGAGCTCCTCCGAGGACGACAATAGCTGAGTTCATCTCATGAGAAACCAGCATCATAAGCCTCTCCAAAAGAATCAGCCCTTCAGAATCAGAAGAGAATAAGACTCTTCCCTCTCTGTCTTCTTTCATGGTGTTGGCAAAAAGTCTCAGGTGGGCTTTCCACATCCAGAACCATGATGATTCGATTCAGCTGGGTGTTACAAGTTGACCATAAATTAATCCACAACTACTGGAAAGGTAGGTTGTTGGAACAGGCACAAGGGCCAAGAACCCATTACACCTAGAGGACATCTCTAAAGAACAGACATTTCCTAGGGAAGCCATGGTGCTTGTGATAAAACTATCTACATTAAGAAATATATAAGCATAAACATAGAAAATAAAGCAAAATAGCAAAAATGGAAAATGAGAAGGTGACGAAGCAAAATACAGCCTCTCAGCACATACCCAGAGCACAACGAGATAGAAGAACTTTGAAACTGTACACTGGAACTTTCTGAAATGATAGCAGCAGAAGTAAAGAAAAATAAAAGATGAAAGTGGCTTCAGAAAACTAACTTCTCAGGTATTAAAAAAAGAAATGATCAAAATGGAAGACATGCCCAACAAATCTAGAGTAGATACAGACAAAAAATAGAGACATTTAGGATAATGATGGGAACCCTGAAAACCATGTCTCTAAATCTACACAGGTTCCCCCTCTTTTTTTTAATCAGTACCGGGGATTGAACTCACTACCACACGCTTGCAAGGCAGGTGCTCATGCCACTGAGCTAAATCCCCAGCCCCTCAAAGATTCACTTTTATTCTAAACATTTCCAACTCTATTATTTTACTGTAATGAAAAAACCATTTACAAATGACATACAATAAAATTATACTTAAGAAATACACTTATGATTGAATAACTTACGTGAGATTGTGAATATGAAAAGTTTTCATGCTAGAAACACAAGATGAAATTACTGATTTATCATTTGTGCAGTAAGAGGTCTATGATCAGAGATTTAACTCTCCTAAATATCAAGTTTAGGATATGTAAATACAGATAAGAGGCACTATCTCATAGATTTTGTGAAATGAATATACACCATTTAAAATGTACAGAAATCACACAAGAAGTAGCTGGTAGATATCAATTGAGAGAAAATGTCATTTCATCATGGTAACCTGCTTGTACAGCTATGACCAGTGTTTCCGTCTAAACAGAATGTAGACATAGTCATAACCTAGGACTCAGCAGCTTAGAAACCCATAGAATTTGGCACTCAACAAATTCTGACAATGCAATTTTGTCTTGTCAACCTACAAGCAAAAATTTGTCCCTGTAAATTGTATTGTGACACTTTACTCTTTATTGACCAAGTGGTTTGCTACTCATCTATTCTCCCAGAACCAACTAATGGTGAGTACCAAAGTACCACAGTAGAGTATTTAAATGCAACAGAAAGTTTTATGCAACCAACTGTTTAACATGGCTCTTCCTATATTTGGAAGAGTCACATTGTTGAACTGAATATTACGTGCCTCAGATGCTTATGGGAAGTGGAAGACTGATGGTCACTTAGCTTTAATTTTTAATGAGGTCAATATTCTATATCACTAGTGAATTCTACTGGATAAAAATAGAGGCACCAGTGTCCATGAAAAAATTGAAAATTGCTGTGAAACTTCTCACTAACATTGGTAATTCCCTTTCTGAATGATAAATAATAAAAAAATGACTCAATGATAAGGAAAGAACATTATTTTTATATGAATGAAGACAATAACAAAGTAATTTCATTTCAAGAGTGAAAGAATCAGATTCAGGTTAATTTTAATAATGATATACTCTGTTTTTCTTGATATAATAGAAAGTAATTACTATGATTTAATTTCTGCTAATTGCAACGTAGGTCTAAACTTTAAAAGTAGATAAGATATAGCATTTAAAAGAAATCATGAGTGGACAGACTCATTGATGTTTATCCGTTCAACAGTTTATCTAAGAATTAATTCTGTCTAAAGCTTAAGAATAAAAGCAGCAGAGGTTTATGCTCATAGTCTAAAAGTAGTTGATTTTGCTAGACAGCACTGAAGCTACAAGCTTAGAACAAGGGAGGCAATTTACAGTCAGGAACTGAAGGGACAACAAGAGTTAAGAGAAATATTAGGTCACACATAAAGAAAATAAAACAGAATCAGGAAGCATAGCATAAAATGTGTGGCCCACAGCCAAGGATGATATCAAGATCCTGCATTAGAATTATAAGTATCACCACAAGAATAAGAATATTTGTCAATGGAGAAAATATACACATTATCTGAACAACCTTTATGGGAACAGCTTATAAGTTAATAGGCCAATTTGTGTCAACTGGTTTGATTTTAGTGATAAACAAATATGGATATGTACTTTTAGCTTGATGGAATAAAAACTATTGGGAAGCAAGAATAGAAAAGGCATGATAGGGAAAATATAACTGAGAAAGTCACATAATTCATGATGAGGATCATCTAATCTTTATGAAAATGCTTAAGATGTACCAGAAATATGTTTGTAATATATTTTAGTGCATATTCAAGTAATAATATAATTTTGTACAATTTCTAATTCCTTTAGAATTAATCAAATGTCTAAACCCAATAAAATTTTATTTTCTTTGAAAGGAAATTACAACATGCTATATTAGTAACAATATTAGAGTTGGTATTGTGGCTTCCATTCAAATTTAATCAGGGGAAAGGGCTATGTAACAAACAATGTTCACTGAAAATTCATTTGTGTTGTTTGCTTGGATTCATGCCAATTAAGTAAAATTTATACCAGAGCATTTGATCAATAGAAACTGATATAAGAGCTGAGAGGTGGGAAAATCTTTTCTAAAAATTAAAAGATACATTAAAAGTGATTTGCCCTGGAGACTTAGCAGAACTCTACCTTTGATTCACATGCACTTCCACTACAACTTCAAAATTGATCTAATAATAAACATTTCAGTTAAGAAAATCACAAATCATTTGCATTATTAAATTATTAGAGGTAGAAATCTAGCAAGCTGTATTATTGAATTATGTCAGGCTTTAAACATCTCTTTATCAGGTTAGCACTGAACTAAGTATATGGCCCAGGTAACATTCATCAACAGGGAACCAATGGCCTTCAAAGAGGAAGGATATTAATCTTGCAATTTTATACTGAGGGAAGAAAGCTCAGAAAGATTAACTGGTTCAAACCTTCCAGCCTAGTAAGCTTTGGATCTACATCGTGTTCCTAATTTCAGTGATCAGAGTATTCATAAACAGGTTTCCCAAAGTACGGGAGCATGAATTCAAAGAACAAATTAGGTACATATAAAGCAAAATAACATGTAATGCTTCTTTTATTTGCTATTTTTATTCTTATTTTTGAAACAAAACAACCAAAATACAATCTTACTAAAATTGTTTCCATGTGCATGGTCAGACTTTTTGAAGTTTGAAAGTAATTCTGTCTCTCAAATTGTATGTCTTTTCTTATTTATGGACATGATACCACAGAGAATTAAAAATTAATGTCATATTTGAACAGGTATGTTCACCAAAACATTTGAATTTTGTTTCTCTAGGGTAAACACTTTCTAAGCAATGTAGTATAAGAGTTTTAATCACTGAATCATGATTAGAAGAGATGTTTCTGTAGAGAAAAACATGAATATAAGCCAAACCACATATCTAATTCTAATTTAGAAATATCAGTGATTCAAGTGCGTTTCAATGGCTAAGAAAGGTTTGAGAAAGAAAAACACTGAAAAAAGCCCTGACAGATTCATTTAGGGAGAACACAGTAGGAGTGCATTTAGTAAGAAAGGGATTAAAAGGAGAGTGAGGAATATAAAAAGATATAGGAAAATGGAAGTCTGGAAAGGAGGAAGGATTATCTAGATGTTGACATAGAATTTGTCATAGACATAGAGTTTGAGGACTATTTTAAGAAACTCAGATTGGAGAATAAATGTTGTAGTTTATCCCTGGATGTCTCTCCAAAGTCTTGAAGTGCTTGAAGCAGACCTGGTGGAAGGTTATTGGATTATCGGGCCTTGCAGGTCTCTTGTTGGGATGTGGCTTAGACTTAGAAGAGATGGACCACTTGGAGTGTGATCTGGAAAGACCTATCTCTCTCTTTGACGCTCCCATTCATCTTTGCTTCAGTCACAATATATTGTGCAGTTTTCCTCCATGCAGGCTCTTCTGCTTCTCATCTCTCACCATGCAAACACTGATACTTCTAAGCTGTGAGCCAGAATGAACTGTTCTGTCAGTAAATGTGGTTGTCAGACATATTATTCTAGTGATGAAGAAGTGACTAAGACAATTGGTT
>PVJX010042642.1:0-14053 GCA_004027295.1 Dolichotis patagonum | reverse complement strand
GCCGGCTTTGGGGAGGAGGAGTGGGAAGTGGTACGCCAAAGTCCCCCAGCAAAGGGAAAGGGGTCAGGCAACGGGGCGGAGTGGAGCGAGGGCACGCTGAGTTCCGGGCGCGGGTTCCAGGCCGGCTGGCGCGCGCTGCGGCCGCTCTGTGGCTGTGCTGTCACCCGTGGGGCGCGCGTGTGCGCGTGCGCGCTTTTCTTGCCCAGCCGTCGCGCACACCCGCACCTGTCCCGGGACCCAGGCGCCGCTCACCTGGCGCCAGGGCGCTGGGGCTCCGCGCGCGCTCCTCTCCGGCGGCTGCGAGGTGGGCGCCCACGGGGCCCCCGGATGAGGCCGGGAGGACGTGGAGCTCCGAGCGGTAGTTCTGCCCCTCCGAGCGGTAGTTCTGCCCCTCCGGGCCGTTGACAACCTGGGCATCGGGTTCGGGGATCAGAGTCGGCGGACCGCGCGGAACTGCGCCTCCCGCGGGTCGCCCTCCGCGCTCACCGTCCCGGGCGCCGACGCTTCAGTCACCTTCCCCTTGGCGCTTCCGGCCAGGATCGGGGGGGGGGGCAGACGAACCCGGCAAGGCTCAGCGGGGCGAGAGGTCAGGATTTCCTCTCCACTCAGGGAAGGAGAGCGAAGGGGAGGCAGATGAGGGAGAATCCCAGGGCCCACCTCCAGGCGGTGCTGGAGGGACGTGCTAATAGTCTCCCCGGGGGCTGGGGATTTAGCTCAGCGGCCTAAGCGCCTGCCTGGCAAGCACAAGGTCATGAGTTCGATCCCCGGTACCAAAAAAGGTAGTTTGCCTGGGACAGAGGACTACACAATAAATACTCATTACTGATCGATACTTCCTCAGCCCCTATTTCCTTCTCCGTAGGGGCGGGGATGACACTACTTTAGTGTTCTCTGTAAGATACACAAAGGCGCTTAACTAGCGCCATCTCTGGACACACAGCAAAAGTAGGTATCGTATCTGTGAGCCCTGTCCTCATCATGTCACTCCCTCTCTGCCCTCTCCTCTTGCGTTTTCCAAGCCCCGCAGATTGTCCCAGGGCCTGCCTCTTCCTTCTAACGGAAAGTTTTTCCTGCATCCAGCAGTTTCCTCCTAGAATCAAACTGAAGCTGAACAAATCCTGCCTGCCGCTGAGTGGACCCAGGACACAGGGCTATTCTTTCCCAATTTTTATAGGCACCAGAGTGGGTCACTCCACAGCGAGTCCTGCCCAACCCGCTTTATGTTTCATTTTTCAAGGATGCACTGCACGGCAGGGGCTCGCTGTGTTGGGAACGTCAGCCTCCCAGCGGGTACCTGAGGGACTCTGCTGGGACCAGAGGTCAACGGCCTGTGACTGTTCAGCTTTAAGCCGACCACCGGCTCCCTCTTGGCCTCAGTTTCCCTGTGAGCGCAGTGGAGGCTCACTCACCACCTGCTGGCTGGCTGCGAGCTCGAACGTGAACCTCTGCACCCGGCGCTGCCTCTTCTGGAAGAGGAGAGATCCGCGGTTGTTGCGCAGCGACAGCTCTTCTATCATCAGGTCCTGGGGCACGCTCACCTTCTTTCCCAGGTCCAGAGTAGGTTCTGCACGAGAGGTCGGGCGAGCGCTCACTACTGATCCCCAGGCGTTCCTGACCACAGCCGCTGAAGCCCTGGGGAGAGCCCTCAGGGTGCCTGTGGCCCCCTAGTCTCGCTGAACTGGGAATCATCGTCCTTTAGAATCTTTGCCTACCTGAGGGGCAAAATGGTACCTTTGCCATGTGCTTGATGTTCGGTGAAGCTGAGAGTGGTTTCAGAGGTTCTTTGGCCATTTTTATTTATTCCATGAATATTCTCCCTAGCTCATTGCCTATCAGGAAGGTAGGGAGAAATGGTCAGATTTTGAATACTTTTCTTAAAAGTTAGCCACAGGCGTGAGATATGAGAGAAACAGAATGGCACTTTTTGGCACTAGTGACTGACTTCATGGAAGATAATTTTCCACGTGAGAGAGAGTGGTGGCCAGCTCAGAATTAGACTCTCTTGAGGAGCCAGCAACCTAGATCCTTCGCATGCATAGCTCACAGTGTACAGTAGGGGGCGCTCTCTTACGAGAGTAACACAATGGCTGACCCGACAGGAGGCAGGGTTGGGGAACACGGGGATGTGGAGGATTTCTAAAGCTCCTGACTGTCCTTAGTGGTTTGGGATCCATCCCCTACCTTTGTGCTTTCCACGCCAGGAAAAACGCACGCCTTTACATTTGGACCATCAGGGAAGCTTTTTAGAGGGCTGGAGTGACAGGATAGTGAGGACCTTGACAGGAGAGGGTGCTTTGTGGGCAGTGTGGCCAAGCCCACTGGTAGAGTGCTGCTGGCTTAGCATGTGCAAGTCCCTGGGTTCAATCCCCATCGCAGCAAGAAAAGGAATTTAATTAATTAAAGTACACACAGATTGATTGCCAGCTCTATAAAAGGTCTTTTGTGCTGGAAGACTGGATAAGAACAAGAAGAAAGGAGAGTAAATAATGAGACCCCAACACCGAGTGCTGAGCCCTCCAACATTCAGACTGAGGAGAGAAGCCAGCCCCGGAGGCTGGGAAGGAGCAGTCAGTGAGCTGGGAGGAAATCTAAAGAGGGTGGCATCCCCGACACCAAGTGAAGGATTTCAGGGCCGACAGAGCAACAATGGCATTGAACACTGCTATGTCAAGTCGAATGAGGGCTGAACATTGACTGTTGGATATTTTAGCATGGAGCTATCGATAATCATGATTAACAGTTTCTGTGGAGAATTTGTTTTTGTTTGTTTGGTACCGGGGATCAAACTCACGACCTCGTGCTTGCCAGGCAGGTGCTTAAGCCACTGAGCTAAATCCCCGGCCCCTCTGTGGAGAATTTGGGTGTGAACACCTGTTGGAAAGGGTTCTGGAGTAAATAGGCAGGATCAGTGAACCAAATTCACGGTGCAGGGCAGTCCACGGGGCAACTGGCCCAGTTTCTTCTTACATATGAATGACATGGAAATAAAGGGCAGAGGTGTTGTTTCAGATTAAAGGAGATTTAAAGGACATAGCAACCAAATAACAACGTTGGCCCTTGTTTGGGTCCTGATTAAAATGAACTGGAAAACTGGACAACACTGACTGTGAGATTGGTTATTGGATATTATTAAATCACTGCTGCTAATTTTGTTCAGGGTGCACCTATTTTTGTGGTGTGCAAGGAAATGTCCTTTTTTATTACTTTGGATGCATGCTGAGGAACTTGGGGAATAAAATGGCATGTCCCTTGGCTTTAGTTCTGGGACCCAGGAGTTAAAGGAGGACCTTGGAGATTTCTATGCTCCGCTTTTTTGGGTATTTGGGTATGGGCTTGATAAAATGTTAAAAAAGAGGATGGGAAGAAAAATACAGACCACTACTTGGGGGGGGTATGCTTTCAAGGGCTGCGGCTGTAGCACCTGTGGAATCAAGAGGCGCTCTTTGTAAAGAGAAGATGGCGTGTCTGTTGGCCACGGGAACATTGGACAGCACAGTGGAGAAAGGAACATTGTGGAAGGAAGGTCTTTGAGCCCAAGGGGAGCAGGCAGGGTGTTTCATGTCCAGCTAGAAGAGTCGCCCAGACAGGTGTGAGAATAGCCTGACCGCCCTCACAGGCAGGCAAATAAAATAAGGTGCAAGCAAGTAGACAGATGTGGCAGAGGGCACTTGAAGATGTTCTATTTTAGCGACTTTGTTTTTCCCAGTGAAACCAGAAGATCACCAGCTGAAAATGAAGATGTGGAAGGAGGTGGTGGAAGCGTGGAGAGAAAGGCCAAGTTTGTCAAGGTCAACTGAGCAGCACTGAAGAGCCCCAGGCCAGGGCCAGGGACTTGGCTACTGTCGGTGCAAAGGGCCACAAAGTGCCACGGTTCGTCGAATTCTGTGGAGTCCTAAGCAGCCTCTAAGACTTGTTTTTCCCATGCTTCCAACAAATACATAAAGGGCATTTTGTAAATGCTAAGAGCATACAGGTAGCTACTGTAATCTGTGTGCGCTTACGTGGAGGAGGAGCGCACATTTCAGGAGAATACGTAGTCTAAGATTCCACTGATAAATTAAAAATAGGTATATGTGCATGGTTTTAAAGGTTTGGCAAAGAGACATGGCAAATGTTAGCAGGGACTATTTATGGCACACAGGAAGGAAGAGGGCTAGGAATTGTTTGTGCAGTTTGTTGTTTTTAACAGAAAATGTACTGAATTCTAACAAATATGAATGATCCCTGAAGACATAATAAAAGCCCCCCATGGTATTCTTAATTATGGTACAGATGAACTGAGATCATTTTTTAAAGATAAAACCTATTTGATTAATTCTATTTCTAGGAATTCATTCTTAGGGAAGGAGTTGAATAAATATATGCAAGGATGTTGATTGCAGTGGGGGTAAAATTGTGAAAACTGGTGTGGGGGTCCATCTTGGGCAGAGGCTGCCCACATGCTCTCTATTAGTTCACAAGTTCTACAGAGAATTTCTCAGGAGAACTGAGCTGCTGTCACCCCTTAACTAGGCAGAGGAAGTCATGCTCCAGAGCCCCCCAAAGCTTCCCACTGAACTTGAAGTAGTGCTGAACCTCATCTTTGCTTAGCAATTTCTCTGGCTCTTTCTTGGCTCACTCCCCACCCCCTTCTCCCAAGAGAACCCCTTCAACCAGTCACTGGAATGAGACCCCTCAGATTCTTGAGGGTCCCACCATGACAAGCCTCATGACAGACAGCAAGGCTTGGTCCTGGGCAAATGGCTTGTCCAAACTGGGGGCCAGCGAGGAGGAGGCAGTGAGCTACAGCCCGCCAGGCTGGGGACAGCTGTGGTGTGCTGCTAAGTGCAAAAGAAAGAGGCTGAGTAACACAGCATGCAGTACTTAGCCGGGGTATATATCTGTTTAGATAAATATGTGATATATGAACAGAAGAATTTATGCAAATATGTTAACAGTGTTATTCCATACGGTTCCATTATAAGGAACTTCTTCATAGTAATGCATTTGTGTTTTATCTGAGTATTTTTAAAGATGAATGTGTTATTTACATAACCATATAGAAGAAGCAGCCCTGGAGACAGCAACCGAAAGTCAAATTTCAGCTCTACTTATGTACCACATCCCTGACACCCTAGTTCCTCTGAGCCTCCATTTTCCCTTCTGCTGAATGGGGATATTACATAAATTATGGAATTGCTGGGGATTTAGCCGAGTGGCTTAAGCGCCTGCTTTGCAAGCAGGCAGTCATGAGTTCAATCCCCAGCACCAATAAATAAATAAGTAAATAAATAAATAAATAAATAAATTATGGAATTGTAGTGAGGCTCATATGACATATGGCCAAAAAAAGCTCTTAGCACAGTATCTGACACATAGTAACCATGTAAGAAGGATAAGGGCTCATTATTACCATTATTTAAAATAGTTATTTTTAGGTGGTGAGACTATAAGATTTATTTTTCCTGTTTTTTCTCATTTCAAAATTGTCTTTAACTAGTACCTTAGCAATAATCAACAAGTTACATATTTGAAGTAAGCATAAATGATGTTGGAGGATGTCCATTACTATCTAGACAAGAGCAGAGAGAGTACATTTTGAGACTCTTCCAACTAGGGCCTTAGTACTTCACAAAGTTTGCATATTTAGGCCAAGAAAATCACGGAGGGAAAAAAAAAAGCAAAAACACTTGAAGTAGGTTGAAAGGACAACACACTATGAAGTCACACAGTGTGACCAACGATAACTTAGAACTCTGCTGGAGGCGAATCGCAGGTGAGGTCTTGAATAGGGCTCATCAGAGCGTGCTCAGGTCGCCTTTGCTGCCGTCACCCAGACCCTAGCCCCGCAGGCAAATGTGCAGGTCCCACCTCAAGTCCACCAAATCAGAGTCCCTGGAGGTAGATGCCATGCATCTGTGTTTTTAATTAACCACACAGAGCCACCACACTTTACCCTAAAGCTTGAAAGCACAACATAGTTAATTTTTAGATTACTTGAAATGTGCTAAAGTAGCCCAAATAAGCAGACTCCAAAATTATACCGGGAGTTCTCATCATGATCTTATTAAGTTGATTAACATGAATTTCAGATAATGTTGTCATGAGATGAACCATTTTTAAGTAAAATGCTTCGAGTCCAATTGGGCAGTTGTTCTGCTCTTTACCCTGTCTCTGTAGGCCTGGGTGCTCTAGGCTATTCGTAGGCCTCAGTAGGACCTATAGTTACACCAAGCAAGCATAAATGCCACAGTGGGACTAGACCCTCCAGAGCTCAAACTGGGATTGAGGGCCAGGGCCAGGGTCACCTTGGAGCCAGGGCACAGTTTGGGGCACCGAACCCCAGCTCTTGGTCTATGCACTAAGGGTGGGGCCCCCGACAACATCAGGAAGGACGCAGAGCAGGTGGCAGATTCCACAGGCATATCCTCCTGTCACTCTGGAATTCACACCTGCCTGCCAGGTCCGGAGGCCAGCAGGCCTGAGTGACTGATCTGGGCCCAAAAGAAGAGTTTGAGAAAAACACAGCGCTAGGCCCACCTTACCTGGCCCCATGACGTCCCCCATGACAGTCATTGCTGGATCCTGCTGCTCCTTGGGAATCATCCTGAAGAGAGGAAGTTTCCACAAATGAGCTGGGTCACCTTCCTTCCTCCCCAGATGTCTTTCTCCCTAAGTCTCAGGTCCACACAGCCCCAGCCACGAGCAGCCTTGGCCCATCCCCAAGTCACAAGCAAGGACACTGTGAGCTGGGAGGGGTCTGTCTGAGGTCTCTTTGCAAAGAGGAGGCTGCTGAGGATGGGAGAAGAGCAGGAGCTGCTCAGAAGTGCTTTTTCCTCAGGGGTTGGTCCAATAAAATGAGAGCCAGCTCTCCTTTCCCACTAATTTCCACAGCGCCCTTTTCTCCTTCTCTTCCTCTTCCTTCACCCCCCTTTCATTTTATGGCATTTTCTAGAAATCTTGGAGAAGATTTACAAATCAGGTGAGCCACAGAGCTCCACTGCAGGCCTCAAATCCAGAGTCCTTAACCATCCCCAGCAGAAGAGGCAGAGGTCCTGGGGTCCCCGAGAGCCCACTAGACTGTTCCACGTCCCCTCCTCCAGAAAATACCACCTCCACTTGTGTCTCCCATACCTGCAGGGGCCTCAGGGCGGTGGACACTGAACTGGGCAATCTGACTCAGTGCACTTGACTTTTTCCAAAATTGAGAACAACGGTTCTCCAGGTCTGCCTCAGTTTCCCCCTGTAATTGAAAAGGGTTAGGCTAAAGCACAGAGATCCACAGAGGGTTGCAGGGCACCCACAAACTCCTAAAACAGTGTGCAGACCTGGGTGTGTCTGCTTGCTTTTGGAGAGAGGAGCATGAGATGACCAAGAACGCCCAACCGTTGCCATGTAGACGGCTGCAGTCCACAGAGCCGTCGCTGGATAAACGCTCCCCTTACAGACCCACCAGCGCTGGGAAGGGTCTCTAGTCACAGGCAGGAGACTGCTTCCATCCAGGGCCTCTGACCCGGATGTCCTGAGCTGAGCCTGCACCTTTACTGCAGCCACTTGCTCTGCTATTTCACATAAAGCAGCCAGAGCTAGAGCACTGCCCCCCCAAGCCCTCTGCAGGACCCTATCGCTACCGGGGCAAAAGTGCTCTGAGAGCTGCCTGGCCCCTTCCACCCACGCCCCGTGACTGCCCCAGCTCCCCTCAATTCTGGTACCTGAGAGGACAAGACCACAGTGGGCAGGAAGGAGTGTCCGACCCTCAAGATTAACCCCTCTGTCGGGAAGCCGAGTTGTGTGGTCGGCGTCTGCCTCAGTCGGCGGTCAGTGGTGAGTGGGTGGTGGTGCCTTGCCAAGCTCTGGCTTCAGCTGACCAAGAATCATTCTTGCCTTGTCGTGGGTCACAGCCTTATTTCGGGCTGCAACAGGAGCCGGAGCCAGATGCTAAAAGCACCAGGCCCTGGGGAAGACAGGTGCCCCGGCAGCAGGCCCTTGCAGACAGAAGGGCTTGCACCCACTGGCAGACGCCCTCACATCTGCACACATCAGAGTCGCCTGGAAATGCTGCCAGCTGCTTGTCACTTCAGCCTGTTGACTGATGTGTGTTTAGTGCCTGGAACGGTGCATGATAGGAATTCGATTGGCGTTTGTGGAATAAATGATGGATGGATCCATGGATGGGTGGGAAGTTGGGTTGCCCCCAATATCTTTGCTTGACTCATCCTTTCTTTCCTTTCCTCTTCCTTCCCTCCCTCCTTTCTTCCCTCTCTTCTTCCCTCTTTCCCTCCTTCTCTCCCTCCCTCGTTCCACCTTCTCACATTCTCTCGGCCTCTCCCTGTGGCCTGAAAATAAATACGGCGGCGGGGCTCTGTGCTCAAGGAGCCCGGCCAGCTCAATGCAGAGCAGTAAACAAGTCTTACGGGAAAGGCTCACGGGAGAGGCTGGGTGAGCAAGCTAACCAGCTCGGCCTGCAGGTCTGGAAGGCTTCCCAGAGGAGGAGACGTGGGAACTGGGCCTTGAAGGATGAGTGACAGTTCACTGGGTAGAGAGGGACAGGGGCGTCGTGAGCAGAGGACATAGCATATGTAAATAGGACAGGGGTTGGCAGGTGGACCCAGGGCTGGGGGCTGAGGCCAGACAGGTGAGCCGCCCGGCCCAGATCCCAGCAGGCTTCCCAGAGAGAAAGCGGGTTCTAAAGAACTGCCAGAGGGATGAAACAGGTGGAGCGGAGTGGTCAGGCTGGATCAGCCCTCTGGCTGTCTGAGGGGTTGCGCTTGGCAGGAATGGAGGCTGAAGGCTGGGGTTCCAGGCAGGTGAGAGTAGAGGATGGCTGGACGGTGGCGGGGCTGGAGTGAGTGGAGAGGAGGAAAGGGCATCGAGGGTACCGGCCGATCTCCAAGTCACAGTGAGGGGTTGGGAGTGGCAGATAAGGAAAAGTCGAGGCCAACGGCTCCCACGCCTGGTCTGGGAAACAGGTGGGCAACAGGGAAGAGCAGGTTGGTGTAGCGGGCAGAGGCCGTGCTGTTTGGATGAAGTCAGTCTATGATTGACTGATTGATTTCTGAGACAGGGTCTTGGTGTGGAGTTCTGGAGTTTCAGCTCATCTCACACTATGTAGCCCAAGTTGGCCTCAAACACATGGCCATTCTCCTTCTAAGGCTGGATCGCAGGCGTCACCACCACACCCTGCTGGGGATGAGCTCGGTGTGAGGTGCCTGGCATTAGGGTGCAATGACCAGAAGGCAGGAAGGTGCTACACGCAGAAGCAGCTCCAGCCGAAGTTAGGTTGGTCAGAGGGACCCAAACTGTCCCCAGGCACGGCAAGGGTGTCCTGGGTCGAGCATGAGGAGCACCGTGCCTGCAGGTCCGTGCTGACAGCCCCAGGGTGCACTGAGACACTGAGTCAGGACTGAAGCCTGGACTCCGCTGTGGTCTGCCCTGAACCCAGCTGCCTGCCCACTGGGTTCCTCAGCCCAGTCTCTGATGGGCCCAAGTTTCTATAGAGGAAAGGCAGGACATCCCCAGGCTGGACACGGCCTCTCCTGGGAATGGGGCCACAACCCCCTTCTGTTGGGAAAGGTGCCCTATCAGGAGAGGTGATTCCCAGTGGCCTGGGTCTGGCCTCACTGGGACTGCCTGGACTCAGACATGACCTCTCACTCTCATCCTGCCAGGGGTCTTGAGTTGCTGCTATGAAGAAGCAGCCCCAGAGGATTGGGCCCTGACCCAATGGGCCCTGCACACTCTAGTGACAGTGCCCTGTGGTCAGGGCCTAGACAGTACTGCCCTGAGACTTGCCTAATCCAACTTGCCCATTACACAGATATGGAAGATGAGGTCCAGAGAAGAAATGGGCTCACCAGGGCCATCTAGTGTATCAGGACTTCAACCCAGGGACTTCTGCGGCCCCAAGTTTTTCCCCTGTTCCCCATCTCTCTTCACAGCTCTATCTCCAAGCTCCAGGTCTATGTGTCTGAGATATCCAGTCAACCCAGCATCCTGTGGGGAGTTCCCTGCTTGAGGGAAAGGGAAGGGCTTCGGACAAACCTAAAAATACACAGGAGGCAGATTTCAGAAAGCATTTATTGAGCTGAATTCTACAGGAGGCAGAGGCAGGACACATGCAAGCTCTAATGTGTTAGACGAGGGCAGGAGACAAGGCAGTTCTTATGAGAGGATGGCTCATAACAGAGCAGTGGGTTCTCAAGGCTGCCTCCTGCTGGTTCTTTGGGGAAATGCAGGAGGCTATGGCTCCTTTAAACTACTGTCAGCCAGACCTGATAGTGTCCCTTCTCTGATGCGCTCTAACCCTTGCCTCTCATGCTACAAGAGACACTTGATAAATGCGGTTGCTCCTTATCAACTAAGCAGCAGTACCCTCTCACCTTCTCAGCAACAGGGCCTTGTCCATAACTCTTAGGCCATAGGAAACCTCTAGGATTATTCCTTTATTCCAAAGCGCCCCAGTGAACGCTGATGCTCTTCCATCCTGATCCAAGCTTTCTCTAGCCCTACTCAGGGGTTCCAGGTCTAAAATCACCCTGATGGTTGGAGAAGTCTACTCCTAACCCAAAAATCACACTCTGTCGCTTACCTTTAGTAACATCCTGATATTCTTTCTTCCACACACATTGGATCCATGACCAATTCCAGCCACCCACCACTCTCACCCCTTCCAAGTATTCTGAAGGTGATATTCTGAGCCTCTAGTGGACACTACTAGCCAATGCTGGAGATTACAGAACTCTCACAACGTTACTTCCCAGGTCCTCCCCTGGGGATCGGAAATAGCCGCTAAGGTGGAAGGCACAGGCTAGGGCCTGCAGCCACACTTCCCAAGGTCACTGGGTACCAGGCAGGTGTTAGGCCAGCATGTTGATGGGAAAGAGATGGACGGGGCAATGTCTGCTCTTCTGAGTGTGATGTGGACACTGGGCTGGGGACAAACTAAAGAGAAGGGTGCCTCCCAGAAACACAGGCAGAGTCCAGCCTAACCCTTAGCTCCCCACCAAGGTCATCGGCCCCTGAATTCAAGCCTAGCAGACCCTTCACCACCATACTTCCCCACTTCCTAATACCACGGAACACATCTCAGCACTGGAAAAGCCCTCAGTGGTCATCGCAGCCAATGGCATCCCCTGCTGGACTCTTCTATGCATCCTGTCCATGGCTTGCATACTGTCTCTAACAAGGAAAGCTTTGCCTCCCTCTTTCCAAATAGGCAATGCCTCGCTGAGGCCAAGCAGGCAAGGCCACGGGGAGCTCCGTATCTCTTCTTCCTTCCCTCAGCTTTGAACCCAGAGCCTGCCATGAATGGGCCCAGAAGGGGCAGATTTGCTGGAGACCCAAACCTAAGCCCCGGGAGAATCATTGCCTTACAGTGCTCTTTCCTGGATGGGCTGAGCTGGGTGGAGAAGGTAGGATGACAGGGCCTGGGGAGAACCTTCCTGCCCCTTCTTTCCACGGTGGTCAGCAAGGCACCTTGAACTGGCCTGGGGAATCTCTCTAAAGGTCACTGGGTAAAAATAGATCTTCTCTGAGAAGGGATGGAAAACAGCTGCTTCTGCCTAGGACTAGGTGCCAGGCAGCAGGAGAGTCAAGCCAGGGCCTGGACACGGGACATGGCTTAAATCCTGACTGCTCATTTGCCAGACTCCGGACGCAGAGCGAGGGAGGAAAGGTTACAGCAGCACCCCAAGGGGCTGTATGCACGGCTGCCTCCTTTAAGGCACGAGTGTGTGCGCTGATGGCTGGGAGATTTACACGCTCACAGACAGCCTTGTCCAAGGCCACATCAAACAGACGCGAAAGCCGCGGGTCTCATGGAGGCAGAGTCCTGCCACAGTCCCACAACGGAAGTAAAGCACCGGCTTGAACTCCAGCTAGGGGTCCTATCCTTCTCAAGCCAGGAGCTCCCTTTCTTTGGCCTCTTATGTCTGACGCTATCTAGAGAGGTCAGACCCCCAGGGTGACAGGGCTGGGTCCGCCAAGCCTGGGGCCTCGTCCTCCTCGGCCGTGCTGGTGAGCTACGGCCCTGGCTTTAGGAGGTGCACGAGGCCTCGGTGGGGAGGCTGCCACGCTTGAGACGCAGGCTGCCGCTCCACCCGCGGGGACAGATGTTGTAGCCAAGGATGCCAGGCGACTTGACCCCGGAGTCTTCGGAGTCCAAGGACACGTCGGAGTCTGTGGGCGATCGGCGGTAGGGCAGAGGCCTAGGCAGCGCAGGCAGCGGGCTGCGGGGACCGACGCAGGACGCGGGCGCTGCCTGCTGCGAGGTGCGCTGCACCGGGCCAGACGCCGCCACGCGGGACGCGCCTGGCCCAGGGTGCACGGGCTGCGGCGAGCGCATGCGCGGCGGCGGGGGTGGCGGGGGCAGCGGGGGCGTAGGCGGCGGCGCCCCGGGAGGGGAGAAGGGCCGCAGACTCTCGGCGCCCGCCGGCCGCGGGGAGGCGCTCTTGCGCCGGGCCGCGTTGATGATGTTCCGCGCCAGGAGCGCCTGCAGCTGACGGCTGGGGGGACGCACCTCGATCTCAGGTCGCAGCGGCGATACGGAGCGCTCGCTCCACGAGGGGGACATAGGCGGCGGCGGCGGCAGCGGCGGGGGGCTGCTCATGTTGCTCCCACGCCCCGGCTCCCAGGGCCCCGGGCTCACCCAGCCGTCTAGGCTGCTGGGGGGCCGGGACACAGCGGGCGTCCAGGGCGGGGAGGTGGGTAGGCTCTCCGGGCGGTCCTGGGGAGAGAGCAGAGGTGGGGCCAGGCGTTAGTGTTGTGCTCCTCTGAAAACAGGGCCTCGAATTCTCATCGATCCTCCTTCCTCAGCGTCGGGAGTGCTGAGATTATGGGCGTGTGCCACAAAGCCTGGTTTGAAACAAGTATTGGAAGGAACAGACCAAAGTAAAATGCAGGTGACCCAACTCTCAGCTTAAACTGTGTTAACAGTCCATGCTACACAGTGTCAGCGCCCGTGTTGAACTGGGAGGCAGGTAGATGGCCAGAAGCTGAAAATGCACTTTGAAGACAGATTTAATTTTCTGGGTGAATTGGGCAAGTTGCTTCCTTCCTCTGGGCTGTAGTTTTCTCCTCTTCAAAATAGGTGAGCTATAGGATGGGGAGTATAGAGGTTAACTCACATGGAAAAACATGAAATGTGTTTTGCATATTCCGTGGAGGAAAGCTGTACAATACATGTTAAGAGTTAATGGAAGGATGAACATGAAACTAACCCAAGTGGTTACCTGTTAGGAACTGGGGCAGAGAGGCACAGGGCACACAGCCACAGGAGATGGGCTCAGGCTTTTTAAGGTATTACTGTATGTTTAGATTTTGAACCATAGGGATGTATTATCTTCCAAAATTTTGAATGTAAGGATTTTAAACTACTACTATTAAAATTGGTCTTAGTGAAGGTCCCTGTCGGCTATCAGCCTCTCATTTTCCCCACGGATTCCTGAGCAGGGAGGAAGTTCCCGCTGAAATGGAAACACAGAGGGAGGTAGATCACTCTTCCCAGCCAGCTCACTCTTCCAGGTTGCAAGTTCCTTTCCTGCCATGCACTGCCGTACAGACAGACGAGGCATTGTGCTACTCCTTTTACTAATGATGAAAATGAAGCTCAAAGGTGTGAATAACTGCCCAGTAATTCCGCTGCACGAGGGCATGTGTATATGTGACTATCCGCTTCTCAAAGACTCCACCAGTTTTAACTCGTTTGCAAGTGTAGGATTTAGGAATCCATGCTTAGTATGTATCTTCTAAGCCATCCAACTATTGATTCAGTCAAATTCCATCCAGTCTACTTGGGCACCCAATCCAACCCAAGTTCACCAGTAGTCACACATGCATCAGAGTCCTGAACTAGCACTTCCACTCAGTGCCCCCTACCCAATCAAAATCTGGAACCATCAACAAGACCCATTTTTTCATCCAATAAGCAATCAGCCTTAGCCAACCAGTCATTCATTTCAACCAGCTGAAAATCTAGTTCATCTCAATCAAAAGGAAGATTGTATGTATTCTCCAAACAGAATCCTGCAGCTACTAGATGAGGCCAGACTCAGAGGGCCTTTTAACCTAGAGGAAT
>PVJX010042641.1:0-14033 GCA_004027295.1 Dolichotis patagonum | reverse complement strand
TGAAACAGGAAAATTGACAACCAATGGCAGAAAAACAGAATAGCAGAAATGAGGCAGAGAAGATTGGCTGTAATCTCTAGTATAGATGGCCTTGAAATAGTAACAGAGAGAAAACAGGCAGAGTAGATCAGGAGATAGGGTCCACTGAGGTACTCTATGTAGGGAGGCAGTGGGACCCAAAACAAGCAGTGCACCCTATCGGAGTGAAAGGGGAGGAATTGTCTAAAAAAGGAAGGCAGAGGATATTGTTAATTGGGTAACAAGATTTAAAAGTTACATTATTCTCATCACTCTACTTGGATGGATTAAGTGCTGTTCCAGTTTGTCTACTTACACTAGACTTGAGGACAAGGTCAGCTATCCCCAAAATAAGAGGACATATTATGGTAATCATCCCTAATTTTCTATCAACTTAATCTAAAGCCCTTTATAACTAAAACTGTCTTATTATGACTGATCTTATTTGAATCTGGTTTGTTAGATTGCTACTTTGTATTGACTGATTTTATTTAAATCTGTTATGATTGATAGCATCAAGTCTAAGAATATAGGCAACTACACTAAAGATGAGAAGATTCACTAAGATACCCACTCTGGTTTGATTATTACTTGCTTTTGAAGTCTTATAATGTCTTCAATGCTTTGTTTTTATTAATGTTGTTATATATTGCTGAGACATCATGGTAACTATTGTAGATCACCTTGTATTGCAGTTATATATGACTCTTTTGGTTCATGCTTTTCTAGGAATTGCTTTGTTTTCTCTTGCTTAATTTTGTTCTTCCCTCTAATACAGAAAGGATAGATATACATGTAGAGGCTCATGCATGTGTAGAGCTTATAAATAGTTTATGAGAACCAACTATATAACACATGTTGAAATGCACAACTACTGTAAAGAAAAAGAGACACTACAGTACCCAGTGCTGATTCCATAATATCATGATGTGAAATCCAGCAAAGCTATCACTTTTTGTTCAAGGTGATTTTAGCTTGCTTTGTCTTGTTTAAGTTCAACACACATGAAGGTATGGACAGCTGTTTTGAGGAGAATGAGAGACACTATGACAGCCATTCTTGGCTTCCCTAATGTCTGGTCTTGAAGACCTGAAATGCCCTCCTTGTCCTGCTCAGATCAATTTCATACTATGTTGCTTCATGTGAACTCCCTGTATGTGACAATATGGACAACTATTTGGAAGAAAACAAGAGTCAATATGATAGAAAGTGAATATCTCCGATTGTCTAATTTTGAAATTTATGTCTCTTACATTGCTTTCTTGTGATCTGCTTTGTTCTGTTTTGTTGTGTTTAATTTTACCCTTTTGATATAATTGAATGTATATTTGAGTGGGTAAGATGGATGACCATATTGCTGTTTTTATCAGATCGTGGAGAAGAACTGTTAACAGTCTCACTGTTCGAATGTCTACTTTACATGTTTTAACATTGTAATTTGAACAACTATTTCCAAGAAGTCAGTATGTAATTTGTCAAGTAATAATTTCTTAGGTTTTTTTGTTGTTGTTCTTTTCCTTTTTTCCTTGGAATTCTGTATTGTTGCTACCCTTTATTCTGTTTTTCTTCCTCTTTAAATAAAATTATTTTAAAAAACCAAAAAGCAAAACAGGAATTCACAACAAGATAATACGAAATTAACAGTGGTTACCACTTCGCTTTTTAGATATTTCCTCCCCATCACTTTAGTAATATCTATTGTACATTTTGGATCCAACTAAGTCCTTCAATTTTTTATGCTATAAGATAACATGATGTTCATGCATATGAGTCTGAACCATTTCACCCATGAGCAGGATTTCAAGTTGTAACCATTTACCTGTAAGACCTTGAGATGATCATTTTTATAGCTGAATAACTTTCAATTGTATAAAAATACCATATCTTTTTTATCCATTCTGCATTTGATGGGAAAGCTCCCCCTGCTTTTTTTTTGTTTCTTATCTCATGGAACATTATTTTCTCTCCTTTGACTTTTGGCCTATGAATTTCTTTTGAGTTAAATGTGTTTTTTGTATACCACATATTGATGGATCTTGCTTCTTGATTCACTCTCCCTGTGTTTCTTTTTATTACTGAATTGAGGCCATCTACATTAATGATTACAACTGGCATGCATTGGTTTGTCTCTGCCATGCTATCCTCCTGATGTTGGCCCTCCAGTTTTCCTTTTCATTCAGTTGTCTGCCCTGTTTGATGATCTTCCTCTGCTGCTCTTCCTGGAATCATCATCATCTTTCTCTCTCGAATATCCTTCAGCATCTTTTGTAAGGTTGGTTTGGTGGTAATGAATTTTCCAATTGTTCTTTATCATGGAAGTATCTTATTTTTCCATCAATTTTGAAAGATAGTTTTGTGGGGTACATTTATCTGGGTTGGAAGTCATGTTCTTTCAGGACTTGAAGCACTTCACTCAAAGCTCTTCTGGACTTGATGGTTTGTGCTGAGAAGTCTGCTGTAATTCTGATGGGTTTTCCTTTATAGGTGATCTGTTTCTTTTCTCTAACAGCCTTTAATATTCTGTTCTTGTGTTGAATTTCTGGGATCTTGGTTATTATATGTCTAGGTATGGATTTATTTTGGTTGTATGCCAGGTCCTTTCCCCACCTTTGGGAATTTTTTTGTACAACTTCTTTAAATAGTCTTTATGTCATTTGTGTTGGCCCCACTTTTTCACTGACACCTATCATTCTTAAATTATTTTTCTTTGTGTTGTCTTGCAGCCATTAAATTATATCCTGGTTCCTTGTTATTTTTAGGAGATCTTTCCTTTCACAATCTTGAGCTGTCTGAAAGTCTATTTGAGTCTCTTTCAAGTGGTTTTGTCAGCTTTTGATGGAGCTTTTAGTTTCCAGGATATCTCTTTAAATCTCTTTCATGCATTGTAATTCCTTCCTATATTGTTCTTCAAGGTTTCCATCATTTTTTTAAAAGATAGTAAAATACAACAAAACAAGACAGAAAAAAACCAATCAAGACAGTGCAGCAAAAGCACAGAACTTCAGAGCAGGATACTGAGAAAACAATAATAGCTACCATAGTATATCATGTTATCTTCACAATTGTTGTCCATTCCATCAGGTACAGCAAAATCAAACAAAAGCAAGACACTATAAAACCAACCAAAACAGAATATTAAATAAAGCAAAGCAATTAATCAGAACAAAGCAAAACAGTGAAAACAGTATTGGACTTCAAAGACAGGATAGAAGAAAATCCCCCATAGTTGCTATCTTGCACACTGTCATCCTCCCAAGAGATGTTCAGATGTTGGCCCCAGGCCTGCATGATCAACCAAGCAATACACGCATTTAGTTGCTTTATGTGCTTTAGTTGCTATCAACTAAGGCTGTCCTTGGAACCATCTGGTTGCTAGCAGGGATGGAGGGTGGTGGTTGGATGGTGTTTGATTCTCAGCCCATGCACCAGTAGGCCTACAGAAGACACTATCTGACTTTTCTTTCCCTGGAATGTGTGCAAATTGCACAGCTTACCAGGAAGACTGGCTAGCTGATTTCTTGGTTGGTCCCCCAACTCCTAGCATGGCGATTCTGAGGAGATGCTGGCTTTTCTCTCCCTGTAGTACGCATGCCTTGCATAGCTTGCCAGGAAGGCAGGCTACTCTATCATTTTCCTATGTTCCTCTTTTTTTATCTATGTTTCTTTAGATATGCTCAGCCACTCTTTCATTATGTTTGCAATTTCTTCTTTTACCTGAGATATTCTTTTTTTAATTTTATTTTAAAGAGAAAAAAGAAAAAACATAAAAATCAACAAACAAGCCTAACAATGCAACAACAACAAAAGCAGAATGACAACAACAGCAACAAAACAACAATAGATATAGGTTTTCAAAACAAGATGCTAGGAATTCAACAGTGGTTGTTATGTTGCATATTGTTATCTTCAACATAGTTGCTCAGATAATAGAAATAAAACAAAATAGTAAAATGAAGCAAAACATTGAATTGAAAAAACAAGATAGAAGGAAATCTCCCACAGTTGCCACAGTGCACACTGCCATCCTCTAAATAGATGCTCAGACCACCAGCCCCAGGCCTGCAAAGTCAATCAAACAATACAAGCATCAAGCTATTCCTTTCACCTAAGTTGTTATCATCTCACTCTGAGTCCTCTGAATCAGCCAGTTGCTCACCAGTGTGAATGTGTGTGTGTTTGGGGGTAGGGGTGATGCTCTTCTGGTTTCCCAGCCTGTGCATTGGTTGGCTCATGGGAAGGTGTGCTTTGTCTTCTTGCTGAGTCTTCTCCCAATCCCCATGGTGGAGACCAGCTCATGGACTGAGATTCTATTTCTGATTTGATTGCTTTTACAAACTCATGAAGTTGATTCTTCACTTTAGTTACTATCCTTTCAGAGATTTCAGGTATGTGGCTTCCATTTTCTTCCATATCTGTATCTCCCAGACTTGTTCTGTGTGGGCTGGAGGTCTGAGATTGCCTTTTGCTCCTTTGTCTTGACATTTTCCTGTGTTCCTCCCAACAAGCCATTTGTGGAGTTCCAGGTGCTTCCTATGTGGCTGCCCCTCTGCAATGTAGGGGACTGGTCAGGCACCTGTGTTTCTCTGGACTCAAGTTCCCTGGTTTCTCTGGACTCAGCAGTGGGGTATGGGGTGGGATTCTCCAGACCTATGTGGCTATACTGAGGAATCCTCAATGACCATAGGTGCATGCTGGCAGAGCTGCTTCTCTTAGCCTGCATGGCTGTTCTGGGACTCCCCTGATGGCAACAGGCACACAGGTGCATGTTTGATTCTCCCAGCCCATGCTGGCTGCCCATGGGAAACAAGTATCTCCAATGGTGGCGGGTGGGCATATGAGGGATATTTGTCTGTTTTTCCTTTCCCACGCTGGTTACCTGAGGGGAGCAAGCATCCCAATGGCAGCATATATGCAGTGGCAGGGCTGGCTATATTTGCTGCCCATGCTGGCTGCCCACAGGAGGCAAGCCTTCCAATCAAGGCTCATAGTTTTGAACTCTATCCAGATTCATGCAATTAAGTCTCTCCCAGTTCCATGCATGTCACGTCATTAAGATCCTTGCCAGAAATTGTGAATCCTGATATGAATCCTTGTCTCTGGGCTGGCCCAGGAACTATGGGTTTATCCAAATGCCCTGGTATATGTGATAAGATCACTCTTCCTAACCATCTTGAATGTCGTTGTCAATTACAGAGGAAGCTTCACACGTAATTAACTTCGGAACACACAAGAAACACTTACCCACCTTGAAGTTCATTGGGCAATATGGCAATGGTCTTAAAAGGTGAGCATTTTCCCCCCTAATGCATACATTACTGATACTGGAAACAGTATTAAAGGCAAAGTTATGTAGAATAAGTCAAACTGTAAAGCTTAAAAAACAGTGTAAACTTTTGGAGAGGTTCTGCCTTGTTTTGGAATCTCTACACCCATAATTGTCTTGATTTATGCAACATTTTAAAAATTAATTGTTACATATAGTTAAGGTGACTCTTCTCACAGGTATTCCTGAAGTGGTACCTCTGGAGATTATTCAGACTTCATTGTGTCTCTACGTTCAGTTGTATTTCAAAGCATGCTGTAGCCTAAGTGTCGTGTCTACAGCCTTTTCTCCATGAGAGGTGAGGCCTGAGGCTCGACATGTATCTCCACAAGGGTCCAATAATTGTTCTCCTGAGCCATGGATGGAGCATCATCCTGGGAGCTGTGTCTCAAGCAAGAGTGAGGCTGGATCCATTCCACTTCTCCAGTGCTACTTTGAGAAATAAAATAATGATTGTGACCCCCTGGCAATAGGTCAATAAGACAGGTTGTTAAGAAGAACTATCCATTATAGTGCACTTTGCCATGCCACCTTGTGTTTTTCATTTTTAACATCTAAGGTGTAAATCATTATGTTCTTCATTTTGGATGTAGTGGGTCCATGAGAATTGGAAAAGACTTTATTCTTTTTACGAAGAAAGAAGAAACAATGACCTGCATGCTTCTTTCTCAGACGTTCTGTGAAGAAGAGGGTCTGAATGAGGTAAGATTTGAGGAAGTCCTTCAGCTCCCATGGCAACAGTGCTGTTCCTTTTATCCTCTCAGGAGTTGAAATTGTTGTATCTTCTTTCTTGTTTATGTGTGAGAAATGGAGAGAAGGTATCTATTCACTCTGGGGTTCATCAGAGGCAGACACTATCTATCGATTGCAGTGCCTGGCATCAAATCTAGGGCTTCAGGCATGCTAAGCAAGGCCAGCACCAAAGCTCCAACCCCAGCCCCTGGGGACCTCTATTGAGGACATTATTTTTATTCTACATGTACCCAGATTTTCCAAGAAACTTACTTTATTCTCTCAGTGAACCTTTTTCTAAGCTATCTAGTTTTTGTTTGTTTGTTTTGTACCGGAGATCAAACTCACGACCTTGCAATTGCTAGGCAGGCACTTATGCCACTGAGCTAAACCCCCAACCCAATACCTGGTTCTTGCTTCATGCGTACAGTATTTTCTCATAACAGATCTGCAGGTTGTTAACAATGATTTTCTCTTTGACATTTTCATCTTCCTTGTATGGTTTCTATTTTCACTGAATTTCTTTATTTACTTTTGTTTATGTGGTTTCTATTTACCATATCAGATGATTTTCTTAGATGACTCTTAGTCCAAAGCTCTTTTATTAGTGCAATAAAATGTTAATTGAAACTCCCAAGAGTGTGGCATTGGCAGCTCTGAGTAAGCCAATTAAGTAATCCAACAATCTAACTGGGCTTTTCTGTTGGATAACATTTAATGTTATTTTCTTTAGACCTTTCCTTCTGGACTGGTCAGACTTCCTACAGTCTTCTGCCCGACGACCTAGCTGCCAACCATTTTGGGAAGCAGATGACAAAGACATCTGGGGTTCTCAGCATTAATTATATACACTTTCACTCCGTCCCCCTAATCTCAATAAGGTCCCACTAATGACAGTGCCTATAGGTCTTTAGGTCCAGAAACAAGTTGTTCCACTTCTTTCAGAGAATAAATATTCCAGGCTTTTGGAGAGGGGAGGGTCTGTGGCCAGATGGGGAGCTTGCTGCTGCTTCTGGCGCTATTGCCATCAATCTGAATTTTAAATCAGGCTGGCTCCTTTCTTTTCTGGCTGGGGGCCTTGGGTTGTATTTCCTGGTATGCTGTCATCTACTTTTCCACTTCTAAAGTGCTGAGAGTGTTGTTTTCTCTGCCATTCTACTCATCTTTCAAGAGGGAGCCGAGGTAGACTCCATCTGTCTCTGCATTCCACAGAGGAGTACTTCAGAATAAAACCCTGCATATACATGCTTGTTGTCTTTATAAAATTAGAATACAATATGGGAGGAAAGTAAACTTAATTTTGTGTTTTATAATTTAGATGAAAGGAAGCATAGACTAGGGTCTGATAAAAATGTGATGATCTTTATGTATTTTATAATACATTCTTTTTAAAAATAGGTTGTAGTTCCAATGCCTTCATGGTTAACAAGAACCAAAGAATCTATCAGAGCTGATCCCCAAAAACTCTCAACAGAATTGTCTATAATTTATAAATACTCTCCATTTCAAAACGAAGCTGAATTGATGCAGCAGTTTGATATGATCTATGGAAAGTGCGGTAAGATCATAAACACTCTAGAATTTTAATGGTAGTATTAAATGGAAGGATTTGTATCACTATCTTCTGAAAGACACTCTTTATATGTTTTCATATTTTTTTTATTAATAATCTCACAATGATATAGTCATTCATTTTATCAATATGAGTTTTAAGAGAAACCAAACATAAGTTGCTATAAATGTTTGACGCAGAGCAAGTTTTGTGCTTACACAAGTTGGGTCAAACCAAATGAAAATGCGTACTCTGACCACAGTAACTTCCCACTTCCTGCACTGTGTAGTGGGAGTGGGAGATGCTTATTGCAGCATCGGAGATGGTGTGATACGAGCTGATAAGAGAGGTAGCAACTCATACAATAATGTATCTGTATTTCTAAGGCAGAGAGTTAACAAAATCCTTGCCAACATTTTCCTCTCAGATTAACAGATCTTCTCCCTCTTTTTCCATTTCCACCAATTTTTGCCTCAACACATAGAGTGTGCTATAGCCACTGACTTTTGTGTTTTTCGTATCTAGAAGCACAAGAGCTCTACCTTACAGAAAGCTGTGTGCACCCTGCTTCTTATAACTTTGACTTGTGTAGTGCTTGTAGTGAAAGTTTAAAGAGCTTGCTTCAGGCTTGACTTGCTTTGCCACCAAAATTTCTTCTCTGATGGGGCATTTTGTTTAAAAAACAGTGTTTGAAGTAACTTATTTTTCTTTGTCATAGAAGAATAATAGTGACAATTAAATTAATATTCATTGTATTAGATTATACATAATATATTTTAAAGGAATTTGTTGTAATCTTTTGGTTGACTTCTAGCTATAAAATACATAGATATTAATGAAGGTTTTCTTATTTCATGAATACTTTTCCAAATGCTTTCTAAAAATGAAGTCAATTTAATTTTCAAAAAATGCTGTGTGGCAGGCCTTTCTTAAACTCTGTTTTATGGATTAGAAAAATTAGATTTAGAGAGATTAGATAATTCTAGTGGGTCACTGTATTAATAAGTGGTTATATACAAATTAGACATAAGCATTTAGGCTCCAAAGCCCATGTTCTGAGCCACTCTACTGTTTTTCCTACAAAAAGTATAAGTTCTTTTACATTCTACAGGCAGTCCCATATAACTTCATATCATAATCAACTGTGTAAATAATTTGAGGTCTTATATTAACCATGCTTTAGAGCAGAGGATCAGCAAACCATGGCCACAGGTCATTCTTGTTTTTATTAATACAATTTTATTGGCACACAGTGACATTCATTCATTTATATATTCTCTATGACTGCTTTATGTTACAGAGGCAAAGCTGAGTTATGAGTAATTATGATAGATACCATATGGCCCACAGATCCTAAAATATTTACTATCTGGCCGCTTGCAGGCAAAGTTTGCCAATACCAACCATGAAGTTAGGAAGCAAAATTTTGCATTTTTACAGTTTTAAAATCTCATCGTTCTTCTTTATGCATTGATTTCAGTTCTACTGGTGAGAGCTTTGCCTGTGATACAAATTTGGCTCAGGTTCCTAACAATTTTCATGATGCAAATTGTGCAAAGAGTGCCAGAGTTTGAAAGACTTATAATGGGTAGTAATAAGAAACACCATATTATAAAAACTCAGAACTCTTTGGCAGAGAGCAGAGTCTGCTGGAAGATATATATTTTGGAACATATCCCAGCATATTATTTTCTGAGGTACAAAAGGAAATTTTATCTATAGCAGACTCAGTTTCATAGATGAGGCGATAGCACATTGTGTAGCATTTATTGTATTTAAAATACTGAGAAGTCAAACATCCACTTTTCTACCAGGTACTTTGCTGGTTATTTATAACTTGAAACTTCTACTTAGTGGAGAACCAGAGTTGGATGTTAAAACTGACAAGGAAGATATTCTGATGGCTGGGGCTCTTGAAGGGTAAGTAATGCATGTGTTTGAAGACTCCCCTTATGTAATGGCAGTGGGCTAGCCAAGTGCATCTTGGCTTCCAAGTCTGAGGTCCCTGGGCCTTCCCATTTGGACAGTTCATCTTATACACCGGTTACAAAAGAAAGTATGTCTGTGGCTCCCTGTGTCACAGCTTCAGAGTGATCTGGGAAGCTTCTTAGGGTATAGACAGGATCTTGGACATACTCAAGACCTGCTCCAGACATTAAGCCTAGAATGTTTCCCAGGTGACACATAAGTACTAATATATGTGGGATTGGTGGATTATGGGACTTTTGAAGTAATTTAACATCACAGCTCATTTTGTATAGATACTAAAACAAAGAGTTCATTGTTCATTACAGACATCAAAACTAGACATTAACATGTCTATAAATACTGTGTGAAACAAAAGAAATATGACCAGATGTCAAATACATGATCTGACAGATTGTCCCTACGAACATCCACTTGCAGTTTATTGCTAGGTTGACACATTCACTCTTCTTGATCATTAGGGATCCTTGGACAACAGAATGATGAGGTAGTGAGACACCTCAGGGAAAAGTGAGAAAGAATGAAGTATTATTGAGAGCTAAGTTTCTCTATGATAACTTATTAAAACTTATTAGCTTCTTAGTGTATACAGTTTCTTTGAGTGAGGCTCTCGGCCTAGAAGGGTTTCAACTAATTTAATTGAATCTTATTTATTTATATACCATTATAATAGTAGGAATACCAGCATCACAAATGAGTGACACATTTAATCTTAAATTTTTTAGAAGCCAAGTTATATAAAGTAAAAAGAATCAGATAAAATTAACATTATTAATGTTTTTATTTAAGCTATTATATCCAAAATATTATCATCTATTTCAACATGAAAGAATATTAATATTTTACATTATTTTTCTCCCAACTAAGTCTTTGAATCCAGCATGTCTTTTAGACACAATATGTGAGGATTTCTACACTCACCCAGTAGACATTTGTGGACAGCACTTACCATATTGGACAGAAAGATTTTTGATTACGGTATTAAAACCCAAGAAAACAGAACAACATACCAGAAAAGTTTTCTTTTGCCTTTAAAGTGAAAAAGAGAACGTTCTTTCCAGTTAGACAACTTGGTAATAGATTTTAGATTTTTTTTTTTTTTTTGTATTTTTGAGACAGAGTCTCACTATGCAGTTCAGGCTAATCTTTAGCTAACTTTGTAGCCCAGGCTGGTCTCAAACTTGCAATGACCCTCCTGCCTCAGCCTCTGTAGTACCAGGATTTCAGGTGTGCACCACCACGCCTGGCCAATCTTTTCTACTTTTTTGAAATGTAGATTATTTTCCTGTTTTCTATCGGGTGGAATTCCAAATATATACAGATAAACAAACTTTGATTCTTACAGAAAAGAAAAAAGTGTATCTTGGCTAGTTGTTGCTATTGCAAATGCTAGGAACTCTGTTGCCAGTATTAATATGCCAGTATCAGGAAAGAGGCCCAAGATTGTTTCCGCCCCCTCCATCTCTGTCTTCCTCCCTTTCCACTGCACCTGCCCTTCTGCTTACTTGTGGGTTCCCAAACTAATATTTCATGCTATTTAAAAGCTTTGAATACAGATTTTTGAAATGGTTATCTGTCGGAGTGCCTTGGCATTTCAACACTATCGTCCAAACACAGTACATTAATAGAGGAATAATTTGACAGCTAAGTTTGGGGAAAAGTTCTTGCCATTTCCAAATTGCTTAGTGAAGCCAGAAATGTCTGAAGCCATCCAGGCCATTAATTACAAAATACAGACAGCGAATCATACCTGGGACAAGTACCATTTTACTTTGGAAAATCGACTATGTAGGAGCTTTTAAATATGTGTTTTCAGCAGAAGTTTTTCATAGTTTAATCAGGAGGCTCTTTGAGAAAGGATAGGAGACTTAGTTTTTACAGCAACAATGCTAAGCTTTACAGCTCTGATACAGTACCTTGGGGGTGCTGGGAAAGGACAACAGTGTCACCTCTTTGGGTGGTGACATCATTGTGGCTTTCTCTTCTAAAAGGCTTTGCCACTAGGTCTGTTCCAGGATTAGCTCTGGTCTGCTGTCTTTTCTCTATCACTCTCAAGCACATTATACACTTAGAATATGTATTTGATTTGTTAAAAATGTTACACAATTGCTGCGCAGCATAATGTTAATGTGATTGGCTTCTGATGTTAACACTCAATTTCCCTCCACTAAAGAACTAGAGGAGTCATAATTTCTAGGGTTCAAAGAACAGTGGGTTCTAGTCCACAAGGGAACTTTTCCTGAGTCTTCCTCCATTTGTGATTTCTGATGTTTAAATCTAATTAAATGCTTTATATATTCATGGTTTGTAATTATAAATCCTCTACCATTTCTTTCCTTCTAGTTATTATATCCTTTTATAGCTCCTTGGAAGGGGATTACAGCTATCCAAAGTAAAACTCAAATCTTGGAACTCGTAATTTGGGAACTATATAAATTTAGCTTAGTCTTGTTGATTCTGAAAATAATTTGGTTTTCTATGTAGAACAATGAAAATTCAATCTTTTAAGCTTTTATAGACCTCAAAAATATTTTTTGTGTTTTATTTTTCCTATTTTATTTATTGTAAAGTCTGTGACTTTATAATAATCCATTGAATTTATTTGCCATAATTTATGTAGCTATTACTATATTTTTGCATAGTAGCATTGGTCCCAGTTTGTCACATTATTTATACATAATAGTTTTTTTTCTTGAATTATTTTAAAACAAATTCCCATACAGGAAACTATTGAGTCAAGAGTCTACACTTTCATATAGCTTTTGTGAATATTTGATATTGCTATTAAATGTAGGACTCAAAATCCTTTATCATCCTGCTTTGCCTGAGGCTTTATTTATTTATTTATTTATTTTTATTTTAAAGAGGATAAAACCTAGGAAAATAAAACAGAATAAAACCCAAAAAAACCAACAACAACAACAACAACAAACCAAACCAGTTTGGAAATAGTTATTCAGGTTACAAGATCTAAATAAAAAATAAAAACCAGCATAAGTGACACAGGACTTCAAAACAATACAAAATCAACAATAGTTACCGTAATGCCTCTTGCTGTCTTCAAAATAGCTGCAGATACCTTCAGAAATAGTGAAGTCAAAGAGGGCAGAACAAAATAGAACCAGTAAAAACAAAACAATGAATGTGATGAAGGACTTTAAAACAAAATAATAATAAACCCCAAATGGCTGCCATAATGCATCTTGCTATTTTGAAATAGCTGCTCTTACTATCTGATAAAACAGAACAGAACAAAACCCAAAGCAACAAAATAGTGAAAATAATACAGAACTTCTAAACAAGGCAATAGGGAATTAACAATGGCTGTAACCCTCAGAAGGAGATCCCCCCCAAAGTGCCACAATGCCTATCGCCATCCTCTGATTAGACCATCAGACCACTGGCCCTAGACCTGCAAGGTCAGTGAAGCACCAGACACCACAGCATCAAACTGCATTTCAGCTCAATAGCTATCAGCACAGCCTGTGCTTCTCTGGATCAGCTGGTCACTTATGGCTGAGGCAAAGGGCGGACTGGATCTTCTTGTTTGCTAGCCCACATGCCAGAAGAGGTTGGGATCTGACTATCCCCTCATGGTGGTGGTCAGCGCATGGCTCTGGTTCACAGGGAGGGCTTCTTCTTGGTGAGTCCTTGTTCTGTCCTTCTGCAGTATGTGAATGGCACTGACTCACGGGGTTGTCTGAGGTTTTAACAACAGTAATCAGACAGTGAGAAGGCTTTCTTTAGCAATGACGATAACCTCATGAAACCATCATTAGTAATGATATTTTTAAGGATCACACAGTGCTACCAAGTGATTTGGCAGATCAATCTAAAAGGGATCTGTTTTCTCTTAAAGTTTTAAAAAGCATTGTAGATACAGAAAGACTTGTTGAATATGCGGGTGCTGCAGATATTTGCATTTTATGTGTAAAATGGATTTGAAACAATGGATCTGGAAAATACACAGGGCCAGGCAAGTTTAGATAGGTTCCAAGTTACATGGGTTCCAAGAAAGTGTGTTGTGTTTGTAGGAGATGAATTATCTTAAATTATATATCGCATTAAACTTAGGCAAATTTCCTGACAGAGAAGAAATGATGAAGACTTCATTCCTTAAAAAAATCAAAAGAAAATCAAAAGTATGTAGTAAGAGAAGGAAGCTGCTGAATATATGGAATATTGAAGAAAATAAAAGCTGACTGATAACAAAAAATAAGATGTTTCTGGAGAAATGGACTATTTAATAATGGTTTGTTTACTAATTTATGTTATGGTAATTTTTGGAACAATGACCTAATTTCCACATCTCAAACCTTGGTGGATTCCCCCTCCCCGTCAAACTGTGTATGTGGTTTTATTTCTCTTTCCTTGAAGTAATCCATTGTGCAATACAAAAGCTTTCAGTTATTTTTTTCTCTC
>PVJX010042640.1:0-14052 GCA_004027295.1 Dolichotis patagonum | reverse complement strand
TGGGGATCTTTTTAGATTCTGTCTTTCAATGATTTGTCCACTGCTGTTTGTCCAGATAGTGTTCAAATGTTATATTATGTTATGTTATGTTATGTTATGTTATGTTATGTTATGTTATGTTATGTACCTTTAAAGCATAATCCCTGATTCTCTCTGGTACCACTTCAGTATTTTTTCTTTAACTATGAAAATTTAAAAATGACCATTCTAAAGTTAAAATGCTAGTAGCTTATTATCAATTAAATGTGGTTTTAGAAAATGATCTCTATTGTATCTTATATTGAGGCTCTTAAAATGTGTCTCTGCATAAAATTTCTAATAGTAGTTTTCTGTAGGTATTTAGAGAGGCACTTGAATTTAACTCAAAATATCTAATAGAGAAAGATAAAATAATCCTACCTGGATTTTGGTGTGATAAAATACATTTTCTGAAATATTTTACATTTAAGAATGTGCACCAGACAACTGAGGATGGAAGAGTTAAGGGAAGTTATTCAGTTAACAGCTGCTGGCAAAATCAATAAAAGTTTGCTTTACATTCTAGAATGTGTGTTTAAGTCTTGACTTAAAAGCCATCACCACATGGCCAATCATCAGGGCCACTGTAGACTGATCTGCTGACCCCAATAATTCCAGAACGAACAGTGACATCTCCACATGGACTACCCTTCTGTCCCAAGGCATTCTCACTTTCATGTTAATGCTGCACGTCTTATCTAAATGCAGTAGAGTTTCATTAAATTTTCATTATAAAAATACTCTGCATTAGGTTTATTTTACATTTTTTCAATTGCCATCCAGCCTTACTGCTAGTATCCATAGAAACATTTTCATGATGTGATCTTTTCCAGCTGACATTAATGGCATTATGGTAACCATTTTTAACTTCAGAGAACCCTCAGGCTTAAGAGTTTTGGTTTTGCAAACGTGACCTACAGTACTCAATGCCACTGCTTATTTCTGAGAATCATGTACAAGTTTACTTAAACATGTCACTCTTCATACTATCCCATACTATAGCCTTGGGCCTAAATTAAACAAACCTAAAGGACTTATTCCTTTAGATATATAAACTGGGGCCAAATCAAAATTGCTGCTGACCACAGCCTATTCTTTAAACTCGACCCTTGCCCTCATCTTTGTGCACTGAGCACTCTTTGTATTTGTTGTACTGTCACTACTTAGACTGGGGCCCTTGACAGAAGTCTTTAGGATGAAGTTGCATAAAGAAGGCAGAGACCTTGTCTGTCTTGTTCATGCCTTTAATTCCAACATTCAGTGGTTCTTCAGTGCCTGGACAACTCTGTGGAGGTGATCAGCAAAGGTTAGCTGAACGACTGCATGACTGAATGAAACTCAGCTTGATACCTTAATAGTAGCAGTTCTGTTCTGTTTCAAAGCCTCTTTAAGCTTCATCATGTCTTTCAAAGTCTAGAGTAAAATACTGAATCAAATGTCCACGCATGGTCCTTTGTTATAAAACTACTGGAACCCCTAGTGTATGATATTTTATGCTGAATAATCATTCTTTTCTTACAGACTTGAAATTGTGTTACCTCCCCAAGAGCCTGCACTTATCTCCTCAGTTTCTTCCCCAGTAAACGATCATCTGTCTGTTTTTCTTTCCATGCTTGCAATCTCTTTCAATATGCATTTGTATCTTCTGGGTCCTAACCATCCCTTTGCAATTTGTACACTGACTATAATGGTTTTCATGTGTAATAATCATGGAGTTAAGTATAATAGAAATTAGAGGGAGGGGACAAAAAAAGAACTAAGATAGGTTATGTACATATACCGATTTTCCAAGATAAATGTAACCATTTTATACTGCAAATGAGTGCTAATAAAAGTGAATAATGAAAGAATAGAAAAAACCATGTTTTTGGTATAGCATTCATGGAATGAGAAACAAGGTTAGGAAAGGGTATAATATCCTTTGTCCAGGAGACAGCTGAGGGACATAAGACCTTAATCAGTTAAATATACTTTCTCTAATCATTCAGATTTTGCATACGCAGTATCCAAGGAATATAGCAAGTCTGATAACAACTCCAGACTTAGTCAACATAAAAATTTCTAATCAGGAAGACAGAAAACAAGGGAGAAATGTTAAGTGACAGTTGAGTGGCAGGGAAATATATGAATATGAAAACAGTGAATTTTATACTGTAATAAATAAAATTTTAAAAAGCAACATCTTCCACTGAGTGCTTCCTATGTCCAAAGTACTTTATATACATCAATTCACATAATACTTACTTAAAAATTCCACGAACACAATGATAGGTTTTTGTACTAATATTACAAATGAATCTGAAGCAAAATATATTTAGCTGTACAAAGGCATAAAGCTCACAGACAACGATGCCAGAATTTGAACCAGGTTTATGTGATACCATAGCTTGATCAACTATCCACTGAACTATGGTTTACTGTACACAGACTATTTCCAAAACAATTTGAAACTCACATTTCTTTTATCATTATCCCCAGCCTATTACAATAGAATACACAATTTCTATACTAGCAAAAAGGAACCATTCTTTTAAACTCGTCTCTTCAGAATGACAAATATAAGACTATGAGATGGTCACTGAACCCATAGAACCCATAGAATACAAGTATATATATATATATATATATATATATATATATATATATATATATAGTTTTGCATCTTTTCAGCATGTTGGTTAACTTTTTCTCCAGTTGAGTAACAAGGAAACTTCTATTTGTTGCCTCTATTTTGCAATTGATAGTACATATTTAGCTGTATGTTTTTGCATCTCTAAGCAATTGTGATGTTTTGGAAAGTCATATGCTGAAGGTCAAGAAATACACTCTGGTGACTTGATTTGTAGGGTCTAAGTCTAGTGCCACTCCCTTGAATTCATTTACTAAATATGATTTCTTGATAATGCTGCTAATCTGCTAAGAGTCATGAGTCCATAAAGAGAAAATATCTTCTGTGGGTTAAGAGTGCTATTCTCATTAGTTGAATAAACTTGAATGAATATAATCACAGCAATCAAGGGAGGGCACTGCATCATTCCAAGACAAATTAGAGATATTGTACCCCTGTGGTGTGACCTTTGATTTGGATTAGAGGTTGCAGTGTGCTTTCTATGAGTGGATGCAAAATAAACTACTAAAGAGAATGGAAGGTAAGTATATGATTTTGTACCTCAGAGATAACATCACTGAAAACAGAAAACCAAAGACTTTAAAAGAGAATACAAAAGCCAACAGTCAGTCATTACTATTTTCCTAAATGTTAAGCTACATAACTGTATAAAATTATAAAGAAAATATACGAATTATTTTTCCAGATGATTCAGGAGAATAGCTACAGGTAAAACTAACTATGTGTTTACTAAAATACATGTGAACAATATTAACCTAAATTATTAGACCTTTTTTAACAATTGTATGAAATCTAAACTATTACTTAATTACTAGGGTATTTTAGCAAATAAAACAAACTTTCAGGGTCTTGAAATTCCTCCATTATGGAACAATAAAACAAAAATATCAAGCTATTTTCCTGTTGTCTCACATAACTAAAAGGAAAACAAAGGGTTTAAATAAAATATTGTAATATTTCTTAGGAAAATAAAAATCAATGCAGTTTTCATAATTGTTTTCCTTGATGAAAAAAGTCATTTCAATTAGTGTGCACACACACATGCACACAAAAACACATACACGCTCTTCTCACTTTTCCTCTATATTTTGTGATATGTAATGTATTTTTAATTAAAAAATTTAGCATATACCCTATAAACAAATTAAATAACAATGAACAAACAACTATATACCTATATATAGACATAGCTATAATATCTATAGGTGTATACTTTATGCATATGTAGAATTCCTATAAAATGTTTAGATGTAACATATAAAAGGTTTTCATTTAATGTCAGCTTTTTAAAATGTCAGTATTCTAGATTATAAAAACATTATACTACCATGTGTTGGCTCTCAGAGTATTTTGTAAAATGTATTAAAAGTGTTGTTATCTTCAAATATTAATATCTCAAAAACAGAGTTTGGGAAACACAAAATAATTTATAAAATAAATATCCATACAGTTTTAAATGTCAATTTAGATGTCCTTATGTCTTCCTGTATGGCAATGTAAATTGGTAAAATAATTTTGCTTAAATATCTTTGTTGTAAAAATGAATATCCATTATTCAAACATGTTAATATTCTTTGTCCTAACAATGTCAAGTCCTGGAGTTTTAACAAAGGAAATACTGAACAAAATATGCTCAGCTAAGTTATTTAAAAAGACAAAAATATTCTAAATGTCTAACCTTGGTATAAAATTTTAGTAAATGCTAGCAAAACCATAATATGTGATAGAATGAGTATTTGGTAGCCTACATATCTATATGTGAAATAAAATTCATAATGAGAAACTTCTAAATATAGCATAATTACCTCTAAATAAAGGAGAAAACAGAAGAGGTTGATTTCAGATAAAGAGAAACCTGATGAAACATGCCAAAATGGTAATATTGACTTGTTTTTAGAAATGAGAAAGTATGCGAATTTTAAAACTTTTTCTTCTTTTCCATAATTATGAATAATAAATATATATTTTTTATAATTAGAACTTCATCTAAAATCACATGACTAATTTAACTAAAATTGGATTAAAGGCTTGAGTAAGTCCTTAGACTGTAAAAAATATATACAGAGGGAAAGCTTAATGACATAGGACTGTATAAGGATTCTGGGACACTATAATTTGAAAAGTATAGACAATAGAAGTGAAAATAAACAGTTCAGATTACACAAAATTAAAATCTTTTGATGAGCAAAAGAGTCACTTAATTGAAAAAAAAACACTTAGAATAGGAGAAAATATTTGCATACACATATGACAAGGAGTTGAAATTCAAAATAAGAAACTCAAACTACTCAACAATAAAAATAACCCAATTAAAAAATAGGCACAGGTCTCCAATAGACATTTGTGGAAGGCGTACAAACAGCAAGTATATGAAAAATAACATCACTAATTATCATCAAAGGCCATGTGAAATAACAATATCAGCACCCACCTGTTAGACACGCTGTTATCAAAAAGAGAAAAATAGATGTTTATAAGAATGTAGAAAATGAAAACACTGACAAACTGTTAGGAAAACTGAAAAATGGCACAGCCATTTTGGAAAGCAGTTTGGATATTTCTACAAAATTAAACAGCTTCCAGATGATCCAGTCATCTCATTACTGGGTATATTTTATGTATTTATTTATTTTTATTTTTTTATTGGTACCAGGGATCAAACTCACGACCTCACGCTTGCAAGGCGGGTGCTTATGCTGCTGAGCTAAATCCCCAACCCCTACTGGGTATATATACAAAAGACATGAAATCACTGTATCAGAGACATATGCCCTCATGTTTACTGTCCAATAGCAAATATATGGAAAAAATCCAAAAGCCTATCAGTGGATGAATGAATAAAGAAAATGTATGTGTACACAGTGAAATATGATTCATCCTTAAAACAAAATAAAAATTGTCATTTAAGACTATGGATACATATGGAGGGCAGTATATGAAGTGAGATAAGCCAGAAATAGATGACAAATATCATAGAATTTCACTTAATTGTGGAACATAAAAACTCATACCAATTCAAAATAGAAGTGTAGTTAACAGGATCTAAGGGCAGGGCTGATATTGGAAGTTGTTGTTCAAAAGTCTTAAATTTTCAGTTAGGAAAAATAAGATCAAGAGATCAATTATAGAAAATGTTGATTATACTTAGTAACAATGTGTTACTTATTGAAAAATTACTAAGAATAAACTGTTCTCATCATAAAAATGTATGTAAGGTAATACAAATGTTAATTGGTAAGAGGGAACCATTCTACATTGTATACAATTTGAAAATATGCCTCATACCATATATCAATCTGCCAATAGATAAATGAATAAATTAATGAAAAACACATACTTTCAAAAATAAGCCTTACATTTAAAATTAGATCATATGAAATTCCTCATTGCTAATGGCCTTATCCTTCTTCTTTTGAACTTACACAGGTCAATACCTTGACTCTTACAGATTCTTAGAATGTAAGCTATTTAGTTTCATACAAACAACATTGAGAAATTGCCAACTGAAATTAGTTGGGCAGATAAAAAAAATCAAGACACTACTGGAGAAATGAATTGTTCTAACTTTAAGTGAGGGAAACAGTATTCTTACACATTTTGCTTCAAGTATGATTAAACGCTCAGGAAAATGATTAAGGTTGCTGACTGATACAACGTTTCACTTAAGGGCATTAGCTTTCCCTTGGTCTTTCCCAGTTAGTCTTTAAATAAATAGGCCTTCTTCATTGCTATATATCCATTTTAGCTAAAACTATTATAAGACATCCTTTACTTATCACTGAATGTGAAATTTAAAAATCAGTATTTCTGAATCATTTGCATATTCTGATGTTCAAGAAGAATGATGTCTTTAAAATATCTAAAATGTATAAAATTTAAAAACATTGCAAAATCACATTTTTGGGGGATTTTAAACATTCTTAAACAAACTCCTAGCTCTGAAATAAATGCACAACTCAAAGTAACAAACCAAAGGAGAATCATCTCTTCTGGACATACTGACATTTTCATGTTGCATATGTCTGTTGTCACTGATGTCATTTGATAACTCACATAGACCAAAGAAACTGTTCACTAAGACATGAAGGTTTTTAGCGTCAAGTTATTTTCCAAGATCTTTTGAAATTGTGTGCAACCATACCCACTCATTATCATAAGCTAGATTGAGAACGTCACAGTTTGACAATAACACAAAGAAAGTCTTGTATATTTTCTAAATACGTTGAATATATTTTTGGAACATCAGAGGTAATTTTGCTCTGATTTGTTTCTTAATCCAGCATGTTTCACCAATAATGTAGAAGATAAGGGACAATTGCATTTCATGCGTTATCAAATTCCTATTCAAGTGTTGATTTGTTTATTTTTATCTTATTCAAAGTACACAAAAATTTGTACAGTTTTGTGCCTGACTATTGGTGGAAATGATGTCAAAACAGTAAAATAATATTGAAACCTCTGACCACTTAGTATAAGTTTTGGTAAAAATTGTACAATTTTTAAGGCAAAGCCAAACATTTTTTTCTCATTTCTTTTAGGTATTATTACAGAGGAATTAAATATATGAGACACTATGTCTAAAGAAAAGAAATCTTTGGGGTACAGTCAGGTCAAACACAGTTCAATCACACTTGTGTTTTTATTTATTTATTCATGAGCTCAGAATTTCTCTGCGTTTCCCAGGTTGGCCTTGAACTCCATAGTTCAATTGATCTTCCTACCTCAGTCTTCTGAGTAACAAACGTGTTTGGTTCCATTCAGTTTTTAAATTTTACTCTGATTACAAACTTTGGTTTTAGTTGAATTCCTCTGGCTCCTGAAAACATTTAATTTCTTCATGATGAATTAATTTGAAATATTTACCAGTTTAATATTTAAAATTTAAATGTTTTTATGCTTAAAAGTTTTCTAATATCCTCAGTCAGTAATGAAACAAAACCAACCAACCAAACAAACAAACAACAGAAGGGTGGCCCATAGTTCCAATCCTATGGAGATGTTTGAATTCTTGGTCAAGGGGTTTTGGAAATCGGAACTAAGGGCTATAATTTATAAATGTAAAAAGAACCATCTAAGTCATTTTCTCCATCTCTTAGTCTAGATTCTGTTTTTATAGATTAATCACCAAGGTACAGTAAAGGGATACAGGGGTATTAGAAAATTCTGTCTTCCTGAATGAGGGGAATAGGGTAACACCACAGTGGGTATTATCACCACAATATCCCCTGCACTGCCAACAAGAACAACAGGTAATTCTTACTTATCAAATGATATAAAAACCTTTATGTACTACAAATATGTACTAATAAAAATTTTAAATTTAAATAAAAAGATTTAAAAAAGTACAAATAGTTTTGAGGGAATTCAAGTGCAGAAGTAAATGGATTTTGTCACCCAGTGCAACATAGGAATGCAACATGCTTTCAAAGTTGGAATAAGGAACATATGCCCCCACAAGATGTATTAGGCACAGAATCAGGGAAGCCACACCCACCTTCAAATAGTAGGACTATGTCAGTCCCCACCAAAACCTTTAAGATGCAACCCCAGAGACAAGTATGATGTATTACTGCTAAACTGGCTGAGAGAAAATGTAGGTTTTGGCAGAAAAGAGGCCTAATAAATAATTGAAGTTCAGATACAGAAACACGAAATTACTGAGATTCATTATGGCTGCATGTAAGGGGCTTATCTGGTAATTTCTAAGAATCCCTGTCCACTAAAATACAATGTAAACTGGTAAGAAATCACAAACAAAATTAGAGCCAAGTCATTTTGAAGCAAAAGCTTGTGACTCGGAGACAGAAAGACCAAGGAGATATCAAGCAGATACCTAGAAGTCTGTGAGTTTTGGAAATAGCATTTCACTGTACAGAGATAGCCAGAGTTTGTAGTTTACTTTAACGTCCTCAATAGTACTCTAGTACTGACAGAAGAAAATAATCATGAACTCATGACAAAATTTTGGTACCAAGTTTAAACTCATACTCTGAGTTTCTAAAAGGACTAATACTTTCTCTGGAGCAGAAAGGTAAGTCTATTGCCATAGCTGCAACTATGAAGCAGAGACATGTATTACCTAGAACAAGTCACCCCCTTAATATATCAAAAACAATTAACATAAATACAGCTTTTGCAAATGGGAAGGGGACCAAGAGTTGGAAGGAGAAAGAATTAAGGAGCAAGGAGGAGAGGAAGAGTAGGGGATGAAAAAAAAGACATAGGAAAAAATAAGATTCATTATATACATGTGTTAATTCCCCACAATAACTGTAATCATTATGTACTGCAAACTTATACTAATAAAAATACGAGATATCTCATTGTGTGTTTTCTTCATCCAACTCCAGGGCAAAAGTATTGCAAAATTGACTGCTAAAACATACTGTACCTGTGCCTTTTATATTGTTTTGACACTGAAAATGGTGAAAATCCACAAGGCTGTTTGGGAAATTCAAGGAAACAGCATTTCTTTTTTCATAATCTGGAGCTGTGCTTCCCAGTGTGAAGCCACAGGCCACACGCAGATAGCAGTTTGTGAAATGTTATAAGCGTGATTGAAGAAGTGAAATTTTACTTTTGTTTAATTAAAATTTAAACTGAAGCAGTGTAAAATATTTTCCATTACACACATTTAATTAGTTTGGCAGGACATCAGTTTAACCTAGCCCATGAACACAGGACATCAGAATTCAGACTCACTGTGGCCACATCAGACTCATGCACATTGAAAGTGTACTACAGTCTTACTCACAATGGAAACTCCCTCAATAGTTTTTCTCTACTGATTGCATGTTGAAAGTTTTAGAAATATGGAGGAGCTATTGCAAAATTTTAAGACTGCCTTTGTGTTGGACTTCTGGGATTTTAGCTATCATGTGTGCTCAGAGCTTTAGTTATGATTGTAATTATTTGGCATTCTGTAAGCCTCCTTACCAGTATGTTGCATTGTTTCACCATACTTTGGAAGTTTTCTGCTATAATTACTCGGAACAGATTTTTTTATTCCCTGTGGGATGTCCTCTAGTTTCTTTCTAACTCTAAGGAGGCTTAAGTTACTCTTCTTAGATCATCTAGTAGCTATTGGTTGAACTTTCCTTGGTCTCTTGTGCTTTTTAAGGTTTCTCTGAGTATATCATCCTGTGATTCAATTCCTCTCAAAGAATGTAATGGTTACATACGGCAAACATGTAGCACTAAAAATAAAGATTAACAGAATAAAATTTTACATCACATTTTTTTTTTGTTTTGTACTGGGGATCAAACTCATGACCTCGTGCTTGCCAGGCCAGCGCTTATGCTGCTGAGCTAAATCCCGAGCCCTGTATCACATATTTCACACACATTGCATTTCTATTGGATGGTGCCAATCTGGAATACACATGCAAATCATGGCAAAAACCACATTTCTATTTCTTTCACATCTGAGTTTTGATACCAAAATTTATTTCTGGAATGTGTATGCGAGTTTGTGTATCTAAAATATAACAAATAAAAAAATGGATATTTTTTTCTTAACAGTATCTTCAAATATATGAAATACTGGAGAGAGAGACAGAGAGAGACAGAGAGATAGAGAGAAAGAGAGAGACGGGAGAGAGAGTTGTGGAGAGAGATATATTGAAAGGCAATAAGATTACATATATTAAGATTGAGTAACAATATTAGAATAATTAGAATTTGACAAGAGTACAAATTTGAAAATAATTTTTGAAAATTAAAGCATTTTATTTCTCTGTACCTATTAATAGCTTTCACAAGAATCAGATATTATAAGAGGGGAGGCTGGTGTTGACAGTGTGATAGAATATCTAATATAGGAGTGAGAAAATCAGCCTTCTGTCTCTGACTTTAGCACTTAACAGAATAACCACATGGTCTCTGCCTCACTGTTCTTACCAATAATGTTGAAAAAAGTCTTCTGGATTCTCCAGGAAATTAAAAATATAAAATGAATACACAAGGAGAGTTTATAATATACTATTCACTATAGAATATAACTGCATTTTAATGATAATGAAGACATATAGATAATGGTGAACCAAGACAATTCAGAGCTACTCAGCATGAAACTATAGCAATCATGATCACTGTCTTATTTCAGAGTTTCCAAATATTTCTCCTGTGCACTAATGATTGAATTTCACTCCTCAGACCTAACGTCCTATCATCTCTTGAATTGGGCCCTATTTTGGGTAATGCTGTTTGTATATTTGTGAGGTTAGTACAGACATGCAACATAAAAGTGAAAGCCACAGGACTCTTGATACATCAGTTATCAGTTGTTTAATTTATTAATTGACAGCCTGAAAATCATTAAGAAGTATACTTCAAATGATTTTCTGAATGGCAGAGAGATGTTGCAGAGGTAGGGCCGCAGAATACACACCACGACTTCACATACAATTTATACATGATCTGGTCTTTGGCTATCTTTCAACCTTCGCAATTCTAATCCATTTTCACAAATTTCTGTCAGTGTCTAGAATTCACCAAATTCTCACAACACATAGAAACTTCCTCCAAGCACTGACAACATTACTTCATATTAGTCTTTTAGGTCAGTTTCCTGTCTTGTCTGCAATTAACATTATCTGGGTTGTTTTTTAATATACACCAATGTGAACTCCATGCCAGAGGTCCTGATTGAATTGACTGGGGGTATGACCTGAGAAAAGATAGCTTTTCAGATCACCTCGGGTGACATTAATATGTATCTGTATCCAGGGTTAAAAATCAGTAGACTAGATCATTGCTTATTGTGGACATGTACTGTTATTGGAGTCCTTCTTCTGTGTGTTTCTTTGGCAACATTATATCAAATAGTATTTGTGAAACCTCGTTCTTGTAGACTCAGTGTATTTACCAGCATTGTTTTCCAGCTGAGGCCTAGGAATTCACCACATTCTATATTTTGAGTCCCAATGAATGTTTAAGCATGCACAACACAGTTTGAAATCCAACTCAAAGGAACAAGAAGAGTTAGGAACTTGACTTTCCTATGCATGATACATGACGGTGATTGGCTGCCTGTGTTATAGACTTTCCCTTGGAAAATTAAAATGCTTTATCACTAAGAAGTATAAGAAATGGTAGAAGCAAGGAATGAAAGTAATTAATTCATAAGAATGGTGGAATAAATCTTAAAATAGTATATTAACTGCTATATTTTGTTCAATTCAATGGTCCAATGATTAATTAAATTATAATCTGTGCATGCAGTTGTCCAACAAGGCAGCATAGGATCCTTTGTTGATTATTCAGTTGGTTAGACAGTTTTCTGACCTTCATTATAACCTTATGCATTCTTAAAATAACCTGAATTTCTCTCTCTGTTCCTTATTACACTGAATAACCTTATTTAGAACCAGATTACAGTATAATTCCCACGGGTGTCTTCTTGAACATGTTACCAATTTTCTCTTGTCCTAAATTTATGTTCTTACAGAATTAGGGGTACGTAATGGCTTACAACCAGATGTCCACTAAAAGCCTCATGCACTAATGGATAGGGCATTTTTTAAGTTGCTGTATCTAGGATTTGTTAATATTGATTAAGGGTGTGTGCTAACTAAACTAGCCCACTGATTGGTTTAGCATAGTTCCAAGTGTGAATAATAGGAAAGTTCCGCCTTGTGTGACATCAACCAATAGGCTTCTTTCCTTGATAGAATAAAAGGGAAAGTGAGGTTCATAACTCCAGCCTGCCCTGCCATGGACGGCTCCTCTCTGCCATGCTGGCTCACTTTGGAGCCAGCCAAATATGGATTATGGACTTATTTTAACCCAGTTATCTCCCCAAGTCCTTTTCCCGATGTTATTATATCCAGAGATATGGTTCAACATGTGAGTTTTGTAGGCCATACAAACATCTGGTCCATAACAACAAATAAAAGACTACTGACTTTATTTTATGCAGAAGAATTTTATTTTATTTTATGGGCTGAATGAAAATGGCAATGCAAGTGGTTTAGTTATGTAATACCCTGAAAAAGACTAAGGAGTAAAATATAACAAATACTTTATAGTTATATTCGATTTATCATAATGGAATTTTCTCAGAATATAAAAGAATTGCAAAGTTTTGCTGTTTTTTTTTAAATAAAATCTTCCCTCCTATAGCAGTGGGTTTCATTACAGTACTATTCCACACCTGGAATACAAGGTTTCAAGGTTGGTCAAGGTCATGTGTTTGGTTACAGTTTTCCCTTTTGTATGATGATTTTTCCAGAACATTTCTGGAACTATAGCTGGTCAGACACTCCCATTTCAGTGAGATGCAGTCTGCAACAGTAAGAGAGTCAGAGTCCAGGCATGTCTCAGGCAGTAAGGAAAACTTGGGAGTTTCCATCCATAGTAAAAGGAATTCAATTAGAACTTAAAAGAAGTTCTACCTCTTTCAGGTATGTCAGTTCTAACTGAAGTACCTCAGTTACCTGAGCATGGTAGAGGTAATTCTGATAAATTTTGTTATGGGCAGGGAGCTCTTACACTGAGGTCATATAAATCCAATGAAAGTAAAGTAAACAATATACTCAGTCCTTTTATTTTATAATCCTTGTAATTGTTCGTGAGATAAAATACAATCTAGAGGAGTAGAACGTCAGTTCATTGGGAACTAGTAATGTATATCTTGTCATGGATTAAATGAACAATAATGAGTATAATGACTTATAAGAAAATCAAATCTAAGAGCACAGCCTACAAGCAGAAAGTCAGATATAGGTCTTATGTACATAACTGTGCTAGGCAATGAATTCGATGAGTTATATCCTGATATTTTCACATGAGTTCAAAAATCTGTGAACAGCATACTCCTTATAACCCATAGCAGCCTGCTCTAGCTCACTTAATTGGTATGCTATGATTGAACTTCTCTTGATTACTCCCCTAGGGTGCAATAGGAGGCAGGTTTCACTTTAGTATGTTTCGTCACAAAGGAGGTAAATTGCTTTATGGATAAAAATAGTCATACCTAGACTCACTATTGGCATCAGTCACCCTTGGTGACTTCAAGGATCATGATCAATGCACGACTGTTTTAAAATATAGAAAAGAGTAACATATATAATTGAAACTACAGGGATAATGAGAAGTAAACAGTAAGAGGCCATATTTTCTTGAGGGTTAAACTATAGATTTAAAAAAAACAGGGTTCTAAAAGAAACAGTATCAAAGAAGTTTAGTGATAGGGCAATTTTTAAAGCACCACTAACTAAAAATTGGTGTCACATAGAGATAATTCAACTGACAAGCAAAACACAAGGTATTAAATGGACAACTATTTTCCATAGCTATCCAAGCTAAAAGCTGGGGCAACTGGACATCTCCCATTTTACAATAACAAAATGACACAGTTCCAACTATGCTCAAGATAACTATTTAACATCATAAATGCATTATCA
>PVJX010042639.1:0-14074 GCA_004027295.1 Dolichotis patagonum | reverse complement strand
ATAATTGCATGTATATTTGAGTGGGTAAGATGGATGACCATATTGTTGTTTTTGTCAGATCGTGGAGCAGAACTGTTAACAGTCTCACTGTTTGAATGTCTACTTTACATGCTTTAACTTTGTAATTTGAGCAGCTATTTCCAAGAAGTCAGTATGTAATTAGTCAAGTAATAATTTCTTAGGTTTTATTGTTGTACTTCTCCTTTTTTCCTTGGAATGCTGTATGGTTGCTACCCTTTATTCTGTTTTATTTTGTTTTGTTTTTTCCTCTTTAAATAAAATTATAAAAAAAAAGAAAGTAAAAAAAGATATTAAGATGTAGGAAGAACTTGTTCAGACAGAAAGGGAAACAAGAGATGAGGGAAAGTGAAGGAAAGGAAAAGAGATGCAAAGGAAAAAGAAAAATTGAAGGAACAACAGAGAATGGTAGGAGGTGGGGAGGGGAAAGGAACAGCAACCACAAAAAGAATTGAGCTGTGTTACATCCATGTACAAATCTCCCCCAGGGAAGGGCATCATTATGTACCGCAAACATGTACTAATAAACAAAATTTAAACTGAAAAAATAGCATCAATGGACTGAAAGCATTTAGCTATGTTACTTAAAGATTGTCCAAAACGAAGATGCATATTGAGAAAATGCAACTGGCAGAGAAACAAACAAAAACGATGAGCACGTAAGCATGCTGAGAGCGCGCAGGTGGGGCGGGGATGGAGGTCCGTGGCCTCCTAAGCTGAGCCGAGGCCTGACAAGGACGGGAGCCTGGCCTTCCCCACTTGGTTCCTTTTCAGCAGCATCCCGGCTTTCCCTTCCCCCTGCAGGGGTCCCCTTTTCTTCCCTCACCTCACTGCCTTTGCGCCCCCCCACTCTCCCTTCCCTCTGTTCCTGCCCTCAAGGCCTCCCCCTGCACACCCAGGCTCCTCTCTCTGCACCAAGCCAGGTCCTGCAGAGGAGACCAGATCCAGAGACACTGCCAGAAGCTTCTGCCCCCACCTAGGTATAAGGCAGTCACTGGAGTGCAACAGTAAACACCCACTGAGGGCTTCAGACTCAACTACTACAATCAGCTAAGTCCCAGGGGACTGCCTGTGCACCCTGGGGATCCTCTCACTGGCCCTGGACACCGCCTGCAAGACCTCCTAGGAGGCCCGAGGACCACCCAACTCAGAATGGATCCCTGAGGTCATCTTGGACACCTCCTGCTGGCCACACTGACTCTACCTAACCAGACCTCCTGTGGTCATGGGAACTTGATGGTGCAAATTAAAACCTGAGCACCAGTTTTAACACCGAGAAATGCGTTTCATTCATTCATTCATTCATTTATGCTCCTAAGAATGTAAATTTCAGACTGGTGTGGTGACACATGCCTGCCATCCCAGCATTTGGAAAGTGGAGACTGGAGGATTGTCATGAGTTCAAAGCCAGCCTGGGCTACGCAGTAAGTTTAAGGCCAGACGGAGCTACATAATGAGACCCTGTTTCAAAAAAAAGTAAATTTTACAAACCAGCTAACTCATGAATTGGAACTGAAGGCATTAAAAGTACTCATGAAACATATGGCTAATTTGTTCATTAATCACACAAGCAGTGGATTCTCCCATGTTTTGCATGGCCACAATAAGATTTTACTGTCTTTAGACTTAGTGAGAACCAAAAGTAGGGGCTGGTACTTGCCCTGGACACCATAGACAACACCTCCTTCAGTACAGCTCACTGATCGCAGAGCCTCACACTTGCAGGAAAGACGGCCCGAGACAAAGAGCCCTGCCAAGCTGTAGGCCCAGAGGCAGAATTCTGGGACTTCTTCACTGTGGCCTGGATCCCTCTCCACTTCCTTTCTTCACTATCTGCACAGGGGACGTGTGTAGATCCTTAAACCAGGCTTGGTGCCCATGGAAGCCTGAACCTGGCCCTGACTCTGAGCTCAACACAGAAGATGCTGCCATCAAGGGACCTCTGAGCTTGAGTCCCTCCTGCCACTCTCCCGGACCCGAAGATTGTGGTTCTCCTAAGTCTAAGCTACCTCAGCAGACGTGGCCATAAGACACATATCATCCATGTGCTGAGGAGATAGGGGAGCTGATGCAGGAAAATCAGCAGCAGCCAGGCTACTCTCTTGCACAGTGCAGCATCCTCTTCAGTTCCCCCAAGTTCTCCATGGTAACCAGACACAACCCCTGGACTCCACTACCTGAAGGCTGATCTGGATTCCTAGTCATGGCCACACCATGACAAGGACACATGAGACACAAGTCCAGCTGTCTGGCTTGGCTCTCAAACCTTCTCTTCTTCACCCCAGTCATATTGTGCCCCAGAGAACCCAGGATGAATACTTAAGACAAATAGGTCACTTTCTGGACCTGGGAGCATCATCTTAGTTTCCAGCCTGAAGTCTCTCTGGGCTTCACCTTTACCTGCTGTGAGGCATAGACACCTATACACATCTATCTTAGGAAACAATGTTTTCAGAATTAAACCTTTTAAACTCATGAAAGGGACCTTTTAAGTACAAACACATCCAGTGCAGTGTCAGTGAGAGGAGGCCTAGGACCTAGAATCTTCTATTTTTCTTCTGCAGTAAGCCAAGGGAACAATCGCATCAAGGAGCACGTTTTCTCCGTGGTTGGAACATGCACCCCAGGTCTGGATAAGCAATGTTACCAGGTTTTATCCAAAGAGTACAGGAGGCTGAAGTAGAAATTGTCCTCTGTGAGCTATGAGGTACTTGATTAAATTACAATGGCAGTGACAAAAGTGACAGGGGTGATAAGGTAAGGGCACTGCTGGGTACTTAGTGACAGAGCATCCTCGCTCCTACTGACCCTGCAGCTGCTTACACTGCAGGGGGATCAGCGCCAGTCCTGGCTTCAAACACCCAGGAGCCCAGCCCCACAGAGTGTCACAGATATTTCTCTGAAGTTTTCTATTCTGCAAAAGAGCTCTAGATGCAACTCTCCTTTCTCTGAAGAGAACAAAAGTCCCAGGGAATGACATTTAATTCTGAGCCAAAGTTACAAGAACTGTACCTCCCCTACCTCTCTGCACATTGCAATACCAGTGTCTGACACTGGCTAGGGTGCCAGGGGCAAAGCCGACACACAGTGGGGCTGGACTCCCTGCCTGCCACCGGGTGACAGGGGCTTTGGAATTACCTGGAGGACAGATGCTCCTGCCCAGAGGCAACTTCTCGTGGAGTCGGTGGCAGGTCTACATCCAGGAAGCCAAGAGAGGTGCTGGGGCTGCCCAGCAGGGTCCTGCAGGGAAACCAAACCTGGGAGTGAACAGGTTTCCAAGGGTGAGTCATCAGATTGCAACTCAGCAGACAGGAAACCCTATCCTATGCTCTGTAGTGACTTTGCCCTAAGAATTAAGACTCACGCAGTGTCCATCCCATCCCAGACGCTGAAAGAAGCCTGGGCCCAGTAACAGCCTTACCTGGGAAGTACACTGGAGGAGTCTAGTGCCAAGTATGATCCCAGGTGGCTCCTGCAGAGCTACCAATCTCCAGGGAGACAACTCCAAGGCTCAGCTGCTCTAAGAGGAAGCACGGAGTGAGATGCAGGGTTCCCAGGGCTGGGTCCTTCATCCAGAATGAGTGCCTGGGCCTCATGCCCGCTCTTAGGTTGCTCTCCAGCCAAGGTCCTGGGGTTTGTCCTTCTGACCCGGGCACTTCCAGAGACCCTTCCCACGCCTCCCTAGCCTCCTCTCCCACCCCTGGGTAGATGTGCTCTCAGGCTGCAGCACCTCCGCCCAGGTGCACACTCAGCCTGGGGAGGGGAAGCTCAGGGCCATATACCTGAACAAGGCCTCCATAGCCTTTTATGAGATTACAGGGTGATGTCAGCTTTCACCTGCATCAGATCACAGCTCTGACCAAGGGGCTGTCCTTGATTCAAACACAGTATCTTCCTCGCTAAAGAGTCTACTGACCACACTCTTAGGATGGGCACCAACCCGAGTAAGTCTACTGTGTTAGACTGCTGGATAGAAAACGTCAACAAAGACGTTTTTGCAGGCTGCAGAAATGAAAATGAAACCGCAGCAGCTCCGTACTTGTTCACTGGCTGCGCTTATACCCTGCTTGACCACCAGAGGGAACCCTGAACTTGGAAATCGTTCACTGAGTCTGGGGCAAAATGATGGATGCTGCAGAGAGAGGCCACCCCGATCAATTTCCTTATATTGATTCGTGGGTGGAACTGAGTAAAAATCCCCCACCATGACTCCAGGTTTGTGGTTGGCAGGAAAAGGAAAAAACAACTCTTGGTTATTAAAGATGCTCAGCAAAATAAAAAAGTCCCAAAGACTAAAACCAAAAAGATTTATCCTAACCTGCCTGATGACCCTGATGATGACTTCTCTCCTCCATACGTGGGAGGCCATGTAACCTGCAAGGCCCTCCACCACCACTTCCCCCGGAGGCAGCCACCAGCTTCCACCTGTACAGCCTGATTCTACTGCTCCATCCTTGCTGACCTCACCATCACCACCTACTCCTAAGGAGCTACCTGAACTGAGTCCTGTTAGTCACCGGCTTTTCTCATCACATCTCCAGATGCCTCCTCGGCATGGGGAGACCCAATCAACCACTTGCATACTGCTACCAGCCTTTTAGTTCCGGTGATCGTATCAATCTGAAACATCATACCCCACCATACTCAGAAAAGCCCCAAGTCATGGTTGAGCTCTTGACCCTGATCGTCTAGACACATCAGCCGATTTGGGAAGACTGCCAACAAATTCTCTTAATCTTTTTTTGCACTAAGGAGTGAGCTCACATTTCAGAGGGTAGACAAACTTGGCTAAGCATTAAAATTCCAAAGGATGTTGCTAACCCAGAAGCCTAGATGAGTACCACCTTCCCTGCTAACCTGGCAGATGGGGACTTCAACACTGAAGACAGTAGTACTAGATATCGCGATGCACTCCTGATGGGAATAAAAGTAAGGAGGGGAAGCCCATCAACATGAAGATAGATATGTTATCCAAGAGCCAAATGAAAGCCCTATGAGATTATGAGACTCTGTGAGGCTTATCAGACTTACACCCCATTTAATCTTAAGGCTCCTGAGCATCCCCAGATGACGAGTTCAGTTTTTTATCATAGTGTGCCTCTGACATTCAGAAGAAAATTCAAAAGACAAGGATTCTCTGGCATGAATGCTACTCAGCTACTCCAAGTAACTCAAATGTTTTTATAAACCAAGATGGGGAAGAAAAGAGAGAACATAAAAGTCATCAGACTACTTTCTTTGCTCCACTTGCAGAAAAGCCACTTCCAGAAGGATTACAGTCTGGTCAATAGTGGTACTGAAACCAAGGCAACAAGACTTCACACGGGTCCCAGCTCCAAACAGGGAGCCATCTCTATGCTCTGGCCCCAAACCAGTATGCCAGATGCAAGCAATTCAGACACTGGAAAGACAAATGCCTCCACCACCTGAAAGACCAGTCCTTTGTTTGTTTGTGACTCAATTCAAGGATGTATCACACACAGTATAGGGAATTAGATTGCCACAGCATTGAACTTGGCTCCACTATCTGAATCCCCGCTCTTGCTTGATGGCACTGATTAGGAAAGACTGGGTTCTATCAGATTAGGCCTCCAGGAGCCTACAGTCACAATGAGAGTCAAGGGAAAATCCGTGATTTTTATGGTCAACAGCAGGAACAAATATTCTGTTGCCACCCAACCTGTTGCCCCTTTGACCTCGCACCAAATTCAAGTAATGGGGCTACTGGCACATCTGCTATGAAAGGGTTTTGTCAAAGCAGATCCTGTGAGCTTAGAGGACATCTGATCAAACATGAATTTTTATACATGCCTGAACGTCCTGTTCCTTTGCTGGGCTGAAATCTCCTGTCAAAATTGGGAATGACAGTCTCCTTTGCTCCCAGTCAACCTACTACCCTCACCCTTGAGCCACCAGCTGCGGGTTGATATTAACTCTAACTGCCCTGAGAAGACTAGTGGCAACTCTATCAAACAGAAATGCCCAAAGACTATAATCCTGAGGTTCTAAAAACTGTTTCCAGAAGTTTGTGGTGGAAAACTCACCCCAGGGGCTCTTAACCGTCCCCTTTAATGATGGCACTTAACCCAGGAGCTGTTCCCATCACATGTGATATCCCGTGTCTCTAGAGCCCTGCCTTGGGTTTCAGCCTCACATCTCCAAGCTAAAGCAAGCTGGGATTTTAGTAGACTGCCAGTCACCCTGGAACACTGCTGCTGCCAGGTAAAATGCTAATGGGGACTATCAGCTGGTACAAGATCTCCGTACCATCAATCAGCCATAGCAATGTTACATCCACTGGTCCTGAGCCCATACGCTCTTCTGGGCCTGCTTCCTGCTGATGTTGCCTAGTTTACCTCCCTGAACTTAAAATATGCTTTCTTATGTCTGCAAATAGCATCTGTGTTGATCTTCTTTTTGCTTCTGAATGGGAGGACCCTGACACAGGGCAAAAGGGACAACTCACAACTCCTCAAAGGTTCAAGAATTCTCCCACACTGTTTGAGGAAGCTGTGGCAGTTGGCCTAGCCAAGCTTCCAAAAAACAGGTTCCGTTGTACTCTTCCACAATATGTCAATTAGATATCCTGATCAGAGACCCTAATAAAGAGGATTGTTGGAGGGGAACACAAGCCCTCTTCTGTCACTTATGTAACACTGGGCACAAAGTCTCCTGGAAAAAGGCTCCAATCTGTGAGCAGAAAGTTAGCTCTCCATTTGGGGTTTGATTTGGAAGAGGGGCCCCAACATTTGGGCCCAGAAAAAAAAAAGTCATTTGCTCTATCCCATGGCCTGACAACAAAAATGGACTCAGAGAGTTTTCCGGGCAGCTGGTTTCTGCTGAATTTGGATACCTGGGTATGCAGAAAAAGCCAGGCCACTTTATGACATGTTAAAAAAGAAACAAACCCACAACTGAAAGAGATGTAATAAATTGGACTTTAGAAGAGACTGAGGCATTCAAACAGATCAAAAGGACTCCGGCCTCAGCTCATTCAAACAGATCAAAAGGACTCTGGCCTCAGCTCTTAGGGATTCTAGATGTGACTCAGCCCCTCAACTTTTTTGTAGACAAGAAACAACATGTTCCCTCAAGGGTCCTGACCCAAGTGATGGGACCCTGGGAAAGACCGGTCACTTACCTGTCCAAGACTTTAGACTCAATATCCAGACAGTAGCCTCTCTATTTACAGGGATTGGCAGAAAACTGTCCTGATTAAAGAGGCAGACAAATTAACCTGGCTGTCCAAATGCTACGCATAGTTCTTGAGCTTCTCAACAGCTGGGGACATAGGTAGCTGTCAAACAGCCACATCACCCAGCACCAAGGACTGCTTGTCAGGAATCCCCAGCTCACCTTCCATCCAGTAAAGACTTTAAAGACTTTAAATCCAGCCACCTATTTGTCCATAAAGCTCGGGCAACCTGATCGTGACTGCTTTGCATTAATAGACAAGCTCTTCACTAGCCGCCCTGACCTCCAGATGGAGTCTTTGGTAGAGGCTGAGTACACCTTGTTTACAGATGGAAGTATCTCTGTTAAAGATGGACAACACTATGTTATTGTAACTGCTGAGGAAGTGCTGCTAGCCAGACCCCTTCCCCAAAACTGGTCAACTCAGAGGGCTGAGCTCTGGGCATTCATACAGGCCCTCAACTGAGCAAAAGATAAGCAGGTGAACACTTACACAGATTCCCAGCATGCCTCCACTATAGCCCATGTGCACAGAATGTTGTACAAGGAATGTGGACGCCTGACAGCTGAACGAAAACAAATTAAAAACAAAGATGAAATCTCTCAACCACAATTTGGAAGCCTAAAAAGGTAATTGTTATCCATTGCAAAGGACTCCAGAAGGTAAAAGACACTGTTACTTTTGGCAATCATAAAGCAGATGAGGCCACTAAACTGGCTGCTAAGGCCTCAACTTGGAGAAACAATGATTTGGCCCAGAATTTAGAAGCTCAACATGAAATCCCACCAAAAACTGTTCTTAACTTGTACAAAGGCCCTCTTCATTATACTGAAGAAGAAATAAAATGGGCAAAACAGGAAGGGGCTAATGAGAGCCCAAATGATGTCTGGGCCCTACCAGACAATCGGATGATCATTCCAAAACAGTTAGCTTTCACCTGGCACCACAACACCACCCACAGAGGAAAGACTGATGTGGCCCAGTTGCTGGGATGATATTATTATATCCCCAAATTGTCAGCAATTTGTGCAGCCAGTAGCAAAAGATGTCACATCTAAGCAAGGACTGAGGCCTCAACTGGCCCTTGGCCACTGCCTGGAATTAACAAACAAAACTCTCCATTTGAAGATCTTCAAATATATTTTATTGAAGTTAAGCCATACCGGGACTGCAAGTATTTGCTAGTTCTTGTCTGTACTTATTCTGGCTGGCCAGAGGCATTCCCAACAAGAATTTAAAAGGCTTCTAAGGCCCACAGAGTATTGTTAAGAGACATTATTCCCAGATATGGGCTGCCTCTAACTATAAACAATGACAGTGGGCCACCATTTGTGGCAGAAATAATTCAGAAACTAGCCAAAGAACTAAAACTCAGATGGAATCTCCATACTACCTACAGAGCCCAGAGCTCAGGCAACAGAACCCTAAAGTCAATACTGACAAAGTATTACCAAGAAACCTAGACACCAAAGGTGGACTTGTTACCTACGGCCCTCTTAAAAGTCAGAACCTCACCTGGACCCACTGGCTACACCTCTTGTGAAGTCCTGTTTCAGAGACTCCCACCACTGATTAAAAGCCTTCAAGGGGATTTATGCCAGTTAGGAAATAATATCACCTTACAAGAAGAGCTTATTCAGCTAGGAAAAGCTTTCTCCCAGATACATAAGAATATAGCAGAGAGATCATCCATACCCACTGACACACCTGCACACACATACAATCTAGGACATATGGTTTGGGTCAAAGATTGAAAAAAGGCCCCTCTAATTGGGAGGGGCCCTAACCTAATTATTTTGACTACTCCCACTTCAGTAAATATGGCAGAGATTCAACCCTGAATCCATCACTCCAGGATCAAGCAAGCTCATCCAGATGATTGCTAGAAGGCCTGTCCTGATGAATCAAATCCTCAAAAGACTACCTTGAAGAGACAGAACACTCAAAGCCTTGCCCCTGCCACTCCAGAAGCTGGCAGGTCAACACATGGCCGAAGACTGAACACATATTGTACATTGGAGTACCTATCCTGATTGACTGATGTTCTGTTACCCTGGTGGGGTTTTGATTCCCCTTTTCACTGACTTTAATGCTTGCTACAGGACTCTGGGCTGTTTCTCCAGAGGACTGAAAAGTTTCCTCAGAATCACTTTCTTTGTCTTCTACGTTGGTGTGACTATTTTACTAGGCACCTTACTGTGTTTTGTTAAATTGTAAACCCAATGTACGGTTATTCTGCTTCGTTTCTGATTCCATGTCTCCTGGAAATCCCAGTGTTTGTTAGCATTCTCTGGTTTGCAACTCCAGCAGACTGGGAGCCCCATAGAAAAGCTGCCTTTGTCCTCTATTATATAAACATAATTCTTAACTTTACCTATCTCCACCCAAAATAAAAATGACTGTCCTATGGATTGTATTATTAACCTCTTAGAAATATACAGAAATTCAGGCCATTGAGAATTTCAGGTCCAAATTGAAGGTACAAGTCACAATATCATACTTAATCAGACCAAATGGGACCCCTCACAGTCTCAAGCATATGTATGTTTCGATGCATGTCTAAGCTAGTCTAATGTTTCAGACAGGGAAAACTACTGCCATTTGTAAGGATGTGGAGAGTTAAACTGGGAATGAGAGTACTAATCTAATAATAAGTATGTCTGTCCAGAATGGCGACAAACAAAAAAACATTGTAAGCACCCTTTCTCGTGTGCATTCTGCCCCAAATGAGATTGTGTCATAGATTGTGTCAGATCCAGAGATGGTCTGGTAACCCAGCTTCCCTCTAGCCCAACCTGTAGGAAGGGAACTTGTAACCCTTTACCGTACACTATTCCAGATCCCTCCCATCAAGACTGAACATCAGGCCACCAGATAAAAGTCCAGGTAGATGGACAAGAACTAGACCCCATGGCTTATTTTAAAACTCATAAAGATCTGGATACACTCTGCACCCCCATCCCACATTAAGATTCCTTCCCCAAGGCCACCAGTATTTCCATTGGCCCCTGCACCTGTTAAAGATTGTACAGGGTCCCCAACTCATGACCTTCTGCATCTGGTTAAGGATACCCATCAGGGCCTCCAAGCTGTAAACCCAGATTTAGGCAAAGACTGTCCCTCTTTCAGTCCTTTCCTACTGAGCTTTAAGTCTCACTCACAATAATTCTGAACTTAATGCGTCTAGAGCTAGTGATCACCTGCTCCAGCCACATCCAATAATGGTATGGGGGGAAACACTTCCTGCTTTTTAGGTTCCAGTAAAGGCCAGAATGCTAAGTGTATAGATGTGTTGACTGTCCTCTCAGGTTCTCCGGCAGCCCCCTTCGGGACTTTCTTTATTTGTGATGACAGGTTAAATCAAGTGCTTGAAAGCACCAAAATGAATCTATGTGCACTTGCTTTTTTGGTACCTGAGCTCTCTGCTTATTCAGGACAACAAGGACCTGCATATGCTTATCAGTCATGGCAAAAAATGTGACCCAGTGATAATGCCTATACTAGCTGGGCTAGCAATCATAGGGAGTCTGATGCTCAGTGCTACAGATGTAGGTATAAACCAACAGCAATATTCACAGTTAAGTTCTCAGATTGCTGGAGATTTTGCCAACATACAAACCTCAGCAGACACACTGCAGGACCTAGTAGACCCCTTGGCTGTACTTCTCCAGAATCAAAGAACCCTACTTCTCACAGGCACTCCTCTACCGTCGCCTGCATCTGGTCTCTGATCACCTCTCTCCTGAAGAAGCTGCCCAACACTGCCTTCCTGTGCAGCAGGAGGCACAGAACTTTCTTCATGAGCCTCTTCCTCACTTCAGGTCTTGTGTACCAGATACATCCTGCCCTACAATGAAGACAACCATATCATAACAACATTCACTTGAGAGATTGTGGAGCTTGCAGTCAGCTCTCATTCTCTTATGAAGCCAACATTTCCTAGATAACTGTATTTGGCCCTTCTAAATACTGGTAAGACTGAGTCACATCGTCTATATCCTATCCCAGGACCCCACAATGAAGGGTAGAAACATACAGCACTCAATGGCTATTAAAATACTCCATGAACACTCTCTCCAACGTATAAATTTTATTCTGGCTCTGCTACTGAGGAAATCTAACTCTTTTATCTGCCTGTATCTTCCCAAGCTACCTCTGGTCATCATTAGTTGTTCGTTTGTGCCTGAAGTCCCTTCCACAGATGAAACTGGGTCTATACCTAACATATGGGTTTTCCTACAAAACCTCTGTGGGACAGGAAACCCTTGGAGTCCTGAACAGAACTATCCACCACTCTCCTGGGATAGAGTAGAAAGGAAGGAGGGTTTGTGGTTCAGGAAAATTCCTGACACACAGTGGTGAAACCATCAGGTATGGACAAAGATGATGAACTGAGCAGGATGTGGGTTCTCTGAAAAAATGCAGACTCAGTCATGACCCCTGTGGCCTAACAACTGAGGGAGCTCCTTGAGAAGTGAGGCTGAGTCTGTAGGGCGGCCCGCCCCTTTTTGTCCCTTGGGACTGAATCTTATTCTGTATACCACAGGGTCCCTCCACCACCTGCCCTGGGCTTGTACTGATTTGCATAATGGGCAGCTCTCTACAACAGGAGTATAAGAGAGGCCAGGAAAGACACCAGCCCAGTCCGGATCTCAGGAAGCAGTACCAAGGGTGCCTCTACCATGGTTTGGACACTCCTGCTCCTCAGCCTCCTCACTCACTGCATAGGTGCTACCTCAAGCCCTCCACCCATCCTCTCAACCCAGGGCCTGGAATCAGCTTTGCCCTGACTTAACTCAGCATGGCCCTGCCTGCGTGGGCAGAATGCTCAGGAACCTGCTGCATAATGGGAGTTGTGGGTCTGAGATCCTCACACTGTGTTCACTGGTTTGTGTGACCCTCAAGGGCTTCGATTGCCAGGAGGGAGATGTGTGTTTGGCCCTGTGTTTAAAGGCTCCATCCTCCAGCCAGGATCACAGGCCAATGGAGCCAGGCTGATACCAGGGGTTGCTCTGTGGGCCCGCAGAATCCTCACAGGTCTTTCAGGAAACTGGGATAGTATTGTATAAGAAGGGGCCTTTATCTTCACACTCACGTTTCCTTTTATCTCTTTGCAGGATCCATGGCCTCCTACAAGTTAACTCAGCCATCATCACTGTCCGTGACATGGGGAAAGACAGCCAGGATCACTTGTCAGGGATACAGCCTACGAAGCTATGCTGTGAACTGGTACCAGCTGAAGCCAGGCCAGGCCCCTGTGCTGATCATCTATTACGATGATAGCAAGGCTTCAGGGATCCCTGACCGATTCTCAGGTTCCAACAGAGGGAACACAGCCACCCTGACCATCAGCAGGGCCCTGTTTGAGGACGAGGCTGACTACTATTGTCAGGTGTGGGACAACGGAGATAAAGCTCACAGTAACACAGGCAAATGAGGAAATGAGATACAAACCCACCACCAGTTTGACTCCCATGGCTCCTGTCTGCTCTGGTGATAGTAACAAAAGGGAGCCTGCCACATGCTGTGGTGGTTTCTATTCCTACCCTGCCCTCATATGCCTGACTGATAAGGGAAGGTTCCTGGATCTCTCCAAGATGTTGGATAGTTAATGCATTTGAACTGTCATATCCCTAAATCCAGAAAAAAATCCTGTCACTCCATACCCATGACTACAAGTAGTATGAAAAAATAATCCTCAGATAGCATCATCTAACTGACTCAGGAGAGAGAGATCATCAAAATTATTAATAAAATTGGAGATCTGCGCATCGGGGGATTGATGCAAAATTTATATACAAGAAAGTGGCTAGAATTCAGTCGCATCTATGACAAATAGAACCAGAAAAAGGGCATGGGAAAGAAGGTCTTGCAGTGAGCCTTGAGTTGTAAACACTTATTCCATGACCAAAAAAAAAAAAATTCACCCAGGTGAGAACTGTGTGTTCAGTGCAGCCGTCTGGCTTTGTAGATTTTCAGAAGTATCTTGAAGCAGAGTGACTCAGTTTACACCTTCCTGACATGAGGGACTTGAGTCCAGTGGTGAAACTGACACAGCTGTGTTCTCAGTACCAACAACAAATACTTGGCACAGGACAACAATGACTGTGAGACAAGGAGGGGAATGTGATGTTTTCAGAGAGAGAGAAAAACCACACACACACATACACACACACACACACACACACACACACACACACAGGTGCAGGGCAGAGAGGTGCTGGGTCAACTGGACTCAGTCCCCCACCCAGAATAGAAATTGTCTTATTATGATCGTTGGGAATAGGGCAGCTCCCAGATGGAGGGAACCATGGAAACCTGGGCTTTAGCCCAGACCAGAAGCATGGAGCCTGGCCCTCCCTATTCCAGCTTTTCCAGCACCATTCCCAGGCCCCTGTCCTTCTTTGCCATCACACTTACTTTCTCCCTCACCTCCATGATTTCTGCTCCTTCTGCCCCTGTCCCATGTCCTACCTTTTCTAGACTGGCAGGTTGTTTTTCTACCTCTGTACTCTTTCCAACCAATCCATCTTGAGACTCCTGATAAACATTCTGGAAACAGATAAATATTCTGGAAACAGAATATTTGCACAAAATGGGAAATTGTTACCAAGAAAAACCTAAATAAGTCTTCTGGTTTCACTTGCTCTTTGTAATCTTAAAAATCATCAATTCTAGAGGTCACACACCTGGGTAATTCATTATTAGTTATCTACTATGTTTACTATAAATAAATAACACTTGTGGCATGTAGATTATAATAAAAGTTGCTTAAGTTACTTCCCAGGGACATGAAACCCACTTTTGTTCAAAGTACTAGCCCTTCGCTTGACTTTACAGAAACCTGATGAGTGACTAAAA
>PVJX010042638.1:0-14054 GCA_004027295.1 Dolichotis patagonum | reverse complement strand
ACACAAATGGAGAGAAAAATTTAATGAAGAATTCAGAAAAAACCTAGCATTCATGAAGCAGATTCAAAGAGATTATCAGGAAACTAAAGACTCCATAGAAAGCTGGCAAAACTGCTTGAAAGAAACCAAAGATAGACTATCAAAAATTGAACACAGGCTTGCAATGTGGGGTCATGAAAGGGAAGATCTCTTAAAAATAACAAGGGAGCAGACAGTAAAGATGCAAAGACTGGAAGATGACAAGATGATCTATAACTTAAGAATAAAGCATGTGAATGAATAAGCAGGAATCAAATCAGAGGAATTACAAATGCTTTCAAAGAAATTATTAAGGAAAATTTCCCAAACATAGAAAAAAGAAATGATATGCAGAGGTATGAAGCATACAGAACTCCAGCCACCTACAACCCAAACAGAGCTACACCCAGACACATAATAATCAAGATCCCAGAAATTCAATATAAGAACAGAATATTAAAAGCCATCAGAGAAAAGAAACAGATCACCTATAAAGGAAAAGCCATCAAAATCACAGCAGACTTCTCGACACAGACCATCAGGTCAAGAAGAGCTTAGAGTAAAGTAATTCAAACGCTGAAGGAGAATAACCTCCAGCCCAGATTTATGTATCCTGCAAAATTCTCTCTAGAAATTAATGGAGAAAAAAGATGCTTCCATGACAAAGAGGAACTAGGAGAATTTGTGACCACCAGTCCAACCCTACAAAAAATACTGAAGGACATTAATGGAGAAAAAAGATGCTTCCATGACAAAGAGGAACTAGGAGAATTTGTGACCACCAGTCCAACCCTACAAAAAATACTGAAGGACATTCTAGGGAGAGAGAACAAGAATACAAGCATTTCAGGGACAGTGGCAGAGAGGCCTCAGTGAACAAGGCAGACAGTGAAGTGGAAGAGAAAAATAAACTATCAATGGCAGAAAAATAGAATAGCAGAAATGAGGCAGAGAAGATTGGCTATAATCTCTAGTATAGAGGGCCACGAAATACTAACAGAGAGAAACACAGGCAGAGTAGATTAGGAGATAGGGTCCAATGAGCTGCTCTATATAGGGAGGCAGTGGGACCCAAAACAAGCAGTGCACCCCATGGGAGTGAAACGGGAGGAATTGTCTAAAAAAGGGAGGCAGATGATATTGTTTAACAAGATTTAAAATTTACATTATTCTCACCACTCTACTTGGTTGGATTACATGCTGTTCCAGTTTGTCTACTTACACTAGACTTGAGGACATGTTCAGCTCTCCCAAAAATAAGAGGACATATTATGGTAATCATCCCTAATTTCTTATCAAATTAATCTGAAGCACTTTATAACTTATACTGTCTTATTGTGACTGATCTTATTTGAATCTGGGTTGTTAGATTGCTACTTTATATTGACTGATTTTACTTAAATCTGTTACGATTGATAGCATCAAGTCTAAGAGCAACTACACTGAAGATGACAAGATTCACTAAGATTCCCACTCTGGTTTGATTATTACTTGCTTTTGAAGTCTTATAATGTCTCCAATGCTTTGTTTTTATTAATGTTATTATACACTGCTGAGACACCATTGTAGATCACCTTGTATTGCAGCTATACATGAATTTTTTGCTTCATGCTTTTCTAGCAATTGTTTTGTTTTATCTTGCTTTGTTTTGTTTTTACCTCTAATACAGAAAGGAAAGATACACATTTAGAGACTCATGCATGTGTAGAGCTTATAAACAGTTTACAAGAACCTACTATATAACAAATGTTGAAATGAACAACTACTTTGATAGAAAAAAGAGGCACTACAGTACCCAGTGCTGATTCCATAATGTCATGACATGTAATCCAGCAAAATTATCATTCTTTGTTCAAAGTGATTTTAGATTGTTTTGTTTTGTTTAAGTTCAACACACATGAAGATATGGACAACTGTTTTTAGGAGAATGAGAGACACTATGACAGCCATTCTTGGCTTCCCTATTTTCTGGTCTTGAAGACCTGAAATGCCCTCCTCGTCCTGCTCAGATCAATTCCATACTAGGTTGTTTCATGTGAATTCCCTATATGTGACAATATGGACAACTACTTGGAAGAAAACAAGAGTCAATATGATAGAGAGTGAATATCTCTGATTGTCTAGTTTTGAAATTTTTTTCTGTTACATTGCTTTCTTGTGATCCACTTTGCTCTGTTTTGTTGTGTTTAATTTTCCCCTTTTGATATAATTGCATGTTTATTTGAGTGGGTCAGATGGATGACCATATTGCTGTTTTTGTCAGATCGTGGAGCAGAACTGTTAATAGTCTCACTGTTTGAATGTCTACTTTATATCTTTTAACTTTGTAATTTTAACAACTATTTCTAAGAAGTCAGTGTGTAATTTGTCAAGTAATAATTCCTTAGGTGTTTTTGTTGTTGTTCTTTTCCTTTTTTCCTTGGAATACTGTATTGTCGCTACCCATTATTCTGTTTTGTTTTGTTTTCTTTTTTTCTCTTTAAATAAAATTATTTTAAAAACTCTCCTGTTATAATTGTGTTATTGCTTATTTGACTTTTCATTTCTGCTAATATTTGCTTTGTATAGCTGGGTGCTCTGGAATTTGGTACATATATATTTAAGATTGTTATCTCTTCCTCTTGAAGTTTTCCCCTAACTAGTATGTAGTGACCTTCTTTATCTCTTTCTATCATTCTTGGTTTGAAGTTCACATTGCCTGAAAACAGGATTGCCACTCCTGCTTTTTTTTGGTTTCCTGTTGCATGAAGTATTGTTTTCCATCCTTTGACTTTCATTCTATGTGTTTCCTTTTGGGTAAGATGGGTTTCTTGTAGACAGCATATGGTTGGATGTTGTTTCTCGATCCATTCTGCCAGTCTGTTTCTTTTGATTGGTGAGTTGAGGCCATATACATTAATGGTTATAACTGTTATATATTGGTTTATTGTTGACTTGTTATCTTTCTGCTCTTGTATCTTTAGCCTTCCATTCTATTTAATTGTCTACCTTGCTTGGTGGTTTTATCCTATGTGTATCTAGAATATCTTTCAGTATTCCTTGTAGGGTTGGTTTTGTGGTCATGAAATTTTTCAGCTGTTCTTTGCCATGGAAGTATCTTATTTCTCCATCCATTTTGAAGGACAGTTTTGCAGGGTATGTCAGTCTGGGTTGGAAGTGTTTTTCCATTAGGATATGAAATACTTCACTACATGCTCTTCTTGACTTCATTTTTTGTGTTGAGAAGTCTGCTGTGATTCTGATAGGTTTTCCTTTATAGATGATCTGTCTTTTCTCTCTAACAGCTTTTAGTATTCTGTTCATATGGTGGGTTTCTTGGGTGGTGATTATTATGTGTCTGGGTGTAGTTTTATTTTGGTTATTGCTATTTGGAGTTCTATATGCTTCACTAATCCAAATGTCAGTTTCCCTTCTCATGCTTGGGAAGTGTTCAGGTATTACTTCTGTAAATATCCTCTTGATATCATTTGGGCTGTCCCCTTCTTTTTCACTTTTCCCTATTATTCTTATGTTATTTTTCTTTGCATCATCTTGCAGGTGTTGAATTGTTATTTCCTGATTCTTTGTTATTTTTAAAAGATCTTTCCTTTCCTGTTCACTAGCTGCAATCTTATCTTCAAGGTCTGAAATTCTATCTTCACTTTCATTGAGGTGGTTTTGACAGCTTTCAATAGCATTTTTGATTTCTTGTATTTCTCTTTGAATCTGCTTTATGCATTCTGTTTGGTTCTTATAGTGTTCATTCAGGGATTCTATCTGTTTGCTTTGTTCCTCTAATTTTTTAGCTGTGTCTTCACTAGATGTGTTCACTATTTCTTTCACTACTTTTATCATTTCTTCTTTTACCTGGGCAAATATTTATAATTTGAATTTCTCCATAGTTTCCCCTAGTTGTTTCTTTATTTCAGTTGATATCATTTCACTCATTTCAGCTCTATGGCTTCTATTTTCTTCTATGTACATGGCTCCCAGGCTTTCTTGAGATTGGCTGGTGATTTGAGCCTGCCTTTTGATCTTTCCTTTTGTCATTTTTCTTTATTTACTTGGTTTGATTGGTGTTCCAAATCCTCCACTGCGTGTGTTACAAATCTCTTGCACCATCATCTACTGGAGCAGTTTCAGCTCCTCTGCAGGTACTTGGATGCCGAAGGAGGGTGTGGAACACTGGGGCCGGCAGAGCCCCCGGGGTACAATCCCCTGTCCTGGGGTGGATATGAACTCTGCAGTGCACAGTGCTGGTTACAAGCTGTTCCCAGGGCAGCCCAATTGAGCCCAGAGTCCTCAAGCAAGGTTCCTGCCTCCTGGACTGAAACAAGGCCACAGAGCATGGCTGACTGAGGCCCCACAGTCCACTGGACCCAGTCCAGCATCCTCGTAGCTCCCCAGGAACTCAAAATTCCGGAATGTAGATCTCCAACTCTCCCCAGGTCACTGGAACTCACACCAGGCAACCTCCACCTCTCTGTAGACTCCAGGCTATCAATTGAGATGCAGAAGCTGGGTGTGAATAACTGGGCCCGGCAGAGCCCCTGGGGCACAATCCCCTGTCCTAGAGGTGTGGATATGAACTCAGCATCTGGCAGTGCTGGTCGTGGCCAAGTGGATTTTCTCAGTGGAGATTTATGAGAAATCTCCACATTCTTTTGCACCATAGTTATACTAGATTATCTTCCAGTTAACAGTGCAGAATTCATTTAACCATGCACCCTAGCTAAGGTTTGTTACTACTTGATTTCTTGACAATAGCCATCCATTTTTGGAATAACATAGTATTTCTACTTTGTTTTAATTTGCAGTTCTTTAATAGCCAGGGATGTTGGACATTTTTTTTCACATATTTTTTGGAAATTTGCACTGCTCTTCTGCAAAGTGTCTACTCATTTTGATTGTCCATGCTTTCTTCCAGGTCTTTGTCTGTGGGATCTGATTTGTTTGAGTTATTTAGTTAGTCTGGATAATTCATCTTGGTCTAAGGAAAATTGATAAAGTATTATTTTAATTCTGCACATTGTTGGTGCATTCTCTTCACTGTTGTTTTTGTTGGATGGAAGAATTCTTTTCAATTTGATATGATTCTATTATTTATTCTCAGTATTATTTCTGCCCTCTTGTTATTTGTTCAGAGATTCTTTGTCTTTGCCAGTGTCTTCAAGAGTTTTGCATATTTTATCTCCAGCATGTGAAGTCTTTCTACTTCAGTATTTAAATCTTTGATCCATTTGCATTTTAGTTTAGAATAGAGTGAGATATGTGTATCTAAACTCAAGCATTCCATGTAGATATCCAATTTTCCCAGTTTCTTTAATTTGCTGTTCACTGAATGAACAATTTCACTATTAAAATATATTTAATGGATGAGATACTTTTTTTTTCTTTTTTGGCCAGGGAGGTGCTTACACCACTGAGCTGGTAAGTTTTTTATTATGTTTTCAATTCCAATAGTTGATATTGGGTTACTCAAAATTGGATATCTTCTTGGTTGAGCTTTGGTAGTTCTTATGTTTCTAGAAATCTGTCCACTTCCTCTGTGTTTTCCTCTCTATGTGAGTAGAGACTTTCAAAGTAGGTGTTCATGATCTTTTGAATTTCCATAGGATCTGTAGTAATCTCCCCCTTTTCAGTCCTTATTGCATGAATTTGGGTTTTTTTCTTTATAATGTTAGCTAGAGGTTTGTCAGTTTTATTTATTCTCTCAAAAAACCAGCTTTTTGATTCATTAATTCTTTATATTGCTTTTTAGTTTCAATTGCATGGATTTCTGCTCTAATTTTACAATTTCCTCTCTTCTGTGAGCTTTAGATTTAACTTGCTCTTTTTTTTCTAGAAGCTTGAGATGCAGCATTAGATTGTTTATTTGTGCTTGTTCAGCTTTCTTGATATGAAAATTTATTGCTATATATTTCCCTCTTAAGACCACTTTCATTGCATCCCACAGATTAAAATAGGCTGTTTCCATATTTTCATTGAATTGTAGGTATTGCTTTATTTCTTCTTTAATTTCATCTGTAGCCCACTGGTTGTTCAAAAGGTTGTTATTTAATTTCCATGTATTTATGCCAGTTTTGCAGATTCTTTTGCCATTAATTTCCAATTTCAGTGTGCTATGGTTAGATAGTAAGCATGAGACAATCTCAATACCTTTGCATTTACTTAAAAATGCTTTATGGGATAATATATGGTCTATTTTGGAGAATGGCCCTTGGGCAGCTGAAAAGAACCTGTATTTTGATGTGGTTGAGTGGAACACTCTGTAAACATCTGTAAGTCCAATTGCTCACAGGTATGATTCAGTTCTACTATTTCTTTGCTGATTTTTTGTCTAGTTGATCATCTCTTTGTGACAGTGGGCTGTTAAGGGCACCTGTAATAATTGTGTTCTTGTGTATTTGGTTTTTCATGTCCTTTAGTATCTGTCTTATACAGTTGGGTACTACTGTGTTCGGTGCATATATATTTAAAATTGTTAGTTCTTCCTCTGCAATTTTTCCACTTACGAGTATGTAGTGACTTTCTTTGTCTCTTTTAATCCTTTTAGGTTTGAAGTTCACATTGTCTGCAAATAGAATAGTTACCCCTGCTTTTTTCTGGGTTCCTGTTGCATGGAATACTGTTTTCCATCCTGTGACTTTTAATCTGTGAGTTTCCTTTTGGGTCATATGTGTTTCTTGTATACAGCATATTGTGGGATCCTGTTTCTTGATACATTCTGTCAACCTGTTGCTTTTGATATGTGAACTGAGCCCATTGACATTTATAGATATCACTGATATGTACTGTCTTGACTTTGCCATGTTGTGTTACTATTGTTAGTTTCCTGCTTTTCTCCCTTGTTTACTTTCTTATCCAGCCTGGTGATTTCTTTCTGTTGTTGTTCTGGAGATTGTGGTCATTTTTATCTCTACCTAAGATTTCCTTCAGCACTCTTTCTAAATTTGGTTTGGTGGATATCAATTTCTTTAGTTGTTCTTTGTCATGGAAGTAACTTGTTTCTTCATTAAATTTGAAAGACAGTTTTGCTGGGTATGTCAGTCTGGGTTGAAATTGTTTTCTTTTAGGGCTTGAAGTACTTCACTCCAATCTTGTCTTAACCTGAAGGTTTGTGCTGAGAAGTCTGCTGTGATTCTAATAGGATTTCCTTGATAGGTGAGTTGTGTCTTTTCTCTAACAGCTTTTAGCATTCTATTTTTGTACTGTGTATCTGAGATCTTAATAATTATATGTCTGGGTGTAGGTTTATGTTGGTTATGATTGTGTGGCATTCTATATGCCTCACTTATTTGTATATCCAATTTTTCCTCCATATTTGGGAAATTTTCTGCCATTATTTCTGTGAACAGCTTAGCTATATCCTTTGCATTGTCTCCTACCTCCTCACTAATGCCTATTACTCTACCATTGTTTCTCCAACAGCTCCTTGTAGCTGTTGGATTTTCATTTCTTGCTGCTTTGTTGTTTTTATAAGTTCTACCCTTTCAAGATCGCTATCTTCAATCCTGTCCTCAAGGTCTGAAATTCTATCCTCAGCTTCATTTAAATGGTTTGCAGGCTTTCAATGCAGTGTTATGTTTCTTGCATATCTCTTTCAATTTGTTTCTTAGATTCTGCTTATTTTCTGCATTGTTCATTCAAAGTTCCAATCAATTTCCCATGGTCTTGTAATCTCTTATCCATTTCTTCTCTAGCTAGGTTGAGCAGCTCATTTACTAAGGTTGTGATTTTGTCTTTACATAAGACATTATTTCTAATTTGAGTTCCTCTATAGCCTCATGGATTTGTTTCTTTACTTCATTTCCTATCTTTTCAGAGATTTCTGGTGTATGCATTTTAGGGTCCTCTATTTCATTACCACTCGCACTTGCCCCTGATGGACTAGATGTTCAGGATTCCATTTTGCCTTTTTGTTTAGTCATTTTCACATTTTGGGTGAATTTCTGGTCTTTGTATTCCAACAGTCACAACTTTCTGCCGTGTGTGTTTCAGGGTTCTACTGTGTGGTTGATGATTGTCGAATTGCTGGGTACCACAATGAAGAGGAGATCCAGTCTCTTGAATTCCTCTTACTGTGCCTGTTGGGTGAGTCCTATATTCTTTCTGGGCTAAATCATCCAGAAGTATGGATGTAGGGCAACTCTTAGTTCCTGCTGTTGTTATATCTTCAGGTTGTTGCATGTCACCAGGTCTCCCTGGCTATAGTGTTTGTGTCAGCTGAGGCCCTACTGTGTCACTGGGGTCTCATAAGTTCTTTTTGTTTCCTCTAAGTTGAGAAGGTGTGATATTGGCACACTCCTCGACCTGTCTGATGTTCTCTGTGTGGGGGAGGGGTTTACCCACTCTCTTGCCAGGTTAGCCAAGGACTTACACTTGGAGGGTGTTTCACTTCTGCCCCTATTTACCCACTGCAGACCTCCATTTTATGGGGAAACTTACCACACTGAGTGAAGCATGATGAGGTCTTCTGTTTAGGTGAGGGGTTCCTGAGCCTCTCATCAAGCCAGCATGGTAGTCCACAATAGTCCAATATTTGTGGTGGAAAGGCACGTCCAGCAGCTGTGGTCACAGGCAGCTCAGGCCTGTGGCAGGCTTCCTAGATGTTCCTGGAGAAGGGGTGTGCCCAGCAGCGGCAGTCTCAGGCACCTCAGGCTCTCTGCCACTGGTCCATGCAATGTTCCCAGTTCCAAACAGCCAGGGCCAAGCTGCCGGTCTCCAACATGTTCCCAGTCCCAAACAGCCCAGGCTAAGCTGATGGTCTCCCCAAGGTTCCTTGTGGGCAAAGGGCAAGCCTAACAGACACAAACAGCCCAGGTCCAGATGCAGGTCTCCACGAGGTTCCCTGTGGATAAAGGGTGGACCTACCAGACCCAAAGAGCCCAGGCCAAGATGCTGGTCTCTGCGAGGTTCCCAGTCCCAAAAATCCCAGGCCCAGATGCTGTCTCCACAAAGTTCCCAGTCACAAACAGACCACTGGTTGCAATCTTGAAGAGAGGATAACTGAGCTCAGAACTCAGAAAAGGTATGGGTTGGCTCCCTACATCTTTGTAAATTATGAGTTAGGAGCATAAAATATGGTCAAAGCTAAAATGTAAAACTCATCCTGCAGATCAATTACAGAGTTAAATCATAGTGTCCAAGTCATTCAGAGAGCTTTGACTGAATTTCTCCCCTTATTTGCACATTGGTCATCACTATGCATCCACCTTTTGTTTTTCTTGCTATAAGCTCAATATTCAAGGTGATTGATAGGAAAGTTAGGAAAGCACACAGCATGATGGTAGTTGAAAATTCCTGCAACTGAATTTCATAATTTGAGTTGGTTTTTCATAGCGAGTACAAGCTGATGAGCTGAAACAACCTGAGCATCAGTATCAGCACCTACCACCAGGAAGAACTCCCGTTTCTAATTACAATAATGATCAATTTTGCAACGCTGGAGATTACACATGTCAAAAGAAACACCGCTAGTGGACTTGGGAGTTATTCCTTGACAGAGCAGAAAGTATAAATGTGATTTGTTGAAAGTCACTTTCCGACACTAACTTTAGCTCATCAGGTGATTGTGCTGATAAGAAGGAATTGTAATGATTCATGAAGCAAACTGTTGAAAAACAAATTGAGGGTACCATTTTTAGTTTTAGCAAATTATTCTATGGTTGCTCCTTTAATGTTAGGGAAATGATGTAGCAGTTGGTGAAACAGGTTCTGTGCTTCTTCTTCACCTCAGGTGGCTCAGTGGGAGAGAAAAGAAAGGCAGCTGTTCTTGAAACTTTGGAAGTGAGTTGTTCCCTCTCACAGGCTAATTAATGTCTGTTATCCACCTGGAGCTAAGTGTCACTTGGTACCACCCTCATTAGGAAAAGAAAGCACTGTCAAATGCAGCTCAGCTCTGCCAAGAAGCATGCAAGGAGAAGATTTTAAAAGGATCATCAGAGAAAGACAATTGGTTCATTAAATGAGTATCAGGGCCAATCGGAAAGACAGCAAAATGCTCATCTATACAAATCCTCTCCGGTAACTCTGTTATCCTTAGCTCCTGCAGAGACAGAAAGACAAGGTGCGAGTTCTGCTGCTTGCTTTTGAGTTGCCTCTGGATTTTGCTAACCAGAAATCTCCACCTGAGCTCGACCCCTCAGAGGTCAGGGTCATACTTTAATTTAAAAACACCTCAAAATTTTATTATTTTATTGATGGTTAGTTTTGAAAGTGCTGTCAACTGAATATGGTATTTGTGTAGTAAAAGATATTTTCTGAATGAACCATTGTAAAGCTAAGATCTAATTAACTTATATCTGATGGTAGAAATGAGAACAGATAGGAACATGGTGGTATGTGTCACTGAAACACAGAAAATAGATAGTTAAAGTATCTGGAACAGCACCAGAATGTCTGATTTTTAATTGTCATAACATCCTATTCTGGCCAGTATTTCACAGCAATTTCATGCATCCACAGGTAAATCTATTATGTTAAAATTAAAGTAATACTGAAAACAATGTTTGCTGTATTGGTAGAAAAAATATTTAAAAAGTGAATTAAGTTATTGAAAACGTTGAACACATAGACAGTATGGACCTATTTTAAGTAAATCCTCATAGCAGTTAAATAAAATAACCTCATAGGCTAGCATTTGAGCAGCACTTTATAATATTTTGTGCAAAAATAACACATTCTATCATGTGACAAGTTCATATAACACAATTAGAATTTGGGGAACAAAATAGGGAGGAAGAAGTAGGAGGGGAGAAGGGGAGAAATGAATTAAAGTTTTTTTTTTCATGTGGATCTAATTCCCATGCAGAACACAATCACTATGTACTGCAAAAGTCCATGAATAAAAAACATTACATGTTGAAAATAGTGATATATGAATACTATAAAAGACTTTGGAGGAAGATATGTTTACACATCAATTGGATTATATTGAAGGATTATCCAAGTGCCTTGGTCCAAGTGTTCTCATAATAATTCCATATTATCCAAAAGTATTGAAGTTCTGCTCTGTAAAAGACATATCCATGAAGGTTCAGTGTTGCTAAATAGTCTTTGTGAAAGAAAAATTTAAATGTTTCAGGAAAAATAATATATCCACTCAATGATAAATGAGAATGAAGTTTGACAATTACATCATAAAGGCATATAAGAAATATCCTGAACTAATAAACCATAAAGAATATTACTCAGGTACTCAAGTTTTCTTCCTGTGATTTCTTAGATCACAAGTAAAAGCAATTATTTCATAAAGCTCACAAAGTAATTCTTCCAAAGCCAAGGTAAGATGGGTTGGGGCAATGATATTTAAGAAATAATTGGACGTTTCCAAAATCTTACTGGAAAAAAATTCCAACTTACGGATACATCACTAAAAGTTATGAATTGTTCTCACTGAATATTAGAAATTTGTGGTAAGTCATTTCTACTTAAATTAAGATATTAAAAAGCCATCTTTTATTTCATTTATATAATAGATTTATGTATTTCATATCATTCTAAATTTTTAATTCAATCTCTACCATAGTTTTTATATTATAATTCACTAAAAATCTGCCTGTTTTATTTTTTGCTATGAGCAGTATCTTCAGAATGCATGATAACAGAGATGTATGTGATGGCATACAGTTTTTGGTTTCAAAAGTCATAGTAAATTTTTGTCAAAATATGAAATGCTTGCAGAGAGTTAGGGTTCAAGGTCATGGTTATATCTACCAGCGAGTACAACCTGGAAGAAATCTCTTGTGTCTAATTGTCATTACCGTCAGTTCTTCCAAAGTTAGAAAAAAAATGTATGAAACATTTGGAATAAAAAAAAGAAAGAAAAAAATAAGGAACTGGTGGATCTAGGAGAGTTGGCAAAACAGAGCCGAAAGGAAAAATGACTTGCAGTTGAAATGTTTCCAGATTAAACCACACACTGCCTTGTGGTTCCACTGAATGAATGGTAGTTATTGTAACGATTCTTGAAGAAAAGGTTGGTAAAAATAGGAAATATCATTTTTACTTCTGCAGAAGTACCTTTGGAACCGCTGAATTTCTAAAAGTAGTTTTGAAAAGATGAATCCTAATGTGTGTGAAATAAGGTATTTCTCTTATACTTGAACTCTGCATCAGAAATCAAGAAGGGAGATGAAAAAATATGGCTGTCTCTGAAGCACTGGACTGGGATTTTTCTTTCTCTCTCACAGCACAAGGGCAGTCCTCCAGTTCAACACGATAACATCATTAGTAGATAAAACACTCAAATACAAACCGTCCTGGCCAAGCAGGATGCTCTGAGAAGATGCAAACAGGATCTTCAGAGGAAAAACTTTTGGTTCATCAACTGTGATGCAAAACCACGAGTAGTACAGTATCTCGTCAACTTGAATTCTCTCCACAGATACTAAACACTCTTTCTCTTGCGTTCAATCTGGTTTGTGGTGACCAGGAGTCTGCACTGGAGCTCTGAACCTCACAAACAGGAACCAAGGGTACTGTTATGGCCTGAAAAAAATCCTGGGCATGTGTGTGCATGCGTGACTGTGTGCATGTGTGTGTGCATGTGTGTGTGCATGTCTGTGTGTGTGTGTGTGTGTGTGTGTGTGTGTGTGCACATACCTGTTTATCCCACTGGTTTGTGGGAATCCATTCTAATTAATGAGAATCTCAGTGCATGCATTTCCATATCCACTAAGCTAACCTTGATTCAACCATTGTATATCTTTACTGTGTGACATAACTTACATCACAGTCCTCAGGAAGTTGAGAGGGAAACAGTGCCTGAGGAGAAGAAGACCTCGGAGAGTCCTCCAAAGTCATCCTTCCATGACTAACAGGAACATCTCAAAGGATGCATTGCTGATCCCCTGGAAAGGTCTCAAAGCCCCCGGGTGCAGTGTGCCCTGGGGGAATGTCCTGTGGTCTTACCCTTTCTCAAAGAACCAGAGGTCACAGATACAGCCAAAGAGAAACCTCCCTGAAAGCTAATCTGATAAGAAAAGAGAGACTGCATCCGACACAGACTGTCTCCGCCAGGAAGGATGTTTGTGGAGAACATAAGATGAATAGCCACTGGTTTCCAATGAGTCTCTCCCCCACCCAGACTGGCAGTACAAAAGGTGCCTTCAGTTCAGTCCTCTTCCACACATAGGCTTTGGGCTTCACAGGACAACTTAGCACCATTTTTGTGAAACCCTCCAACCTTCTACGTTCCCCTCAGATTTGTCTCTAGCTGCAGAGACTACTTTAGATTTTCTACAAGGCTCAATAAAATGGCCTGTGCAAATTCCTACAACCTCTGCATCCTCTCACCTGTTGGATTATATTATTACATCTTGAAGGGAATAGGACCCTGTCCTCTTTGGAAATATGGCATTTTGTTCTTCTTTGTGAAATAGAATTATTACACTTTTTTTCATTCTGAAGAGAAAATATATTCTATGTCCGTTCTCATGGGAATTTTCCTTTTTAGGTTGCAGGATTCTGGCTCACCATTTATGTAGCAACAGACCACGTAGAGATGATCATGGAAAGTGGGCACCAAAGATATTTATTTGGCCATATTTCATGTCGGGATGGGTGTGACACTATCTACCTGAGTTGGTTTCTCAAGTAAACAAATTTTACCTCAGTTTATACCAACATGCTGTTTTCTTGGATACAAAGTTGGATCGTATATTTACATACTATTGTGTCTCTGACCTTTACTCCAAACATGGTGGTCTTAGCTGAGGTATAGTCTAAAACCCAGGATGAGCCCTCTGTGGGACCTTCTGTAGTCTTTTCTTTGTGCTTGCAGTATCTATTTGCAACATAGAGTCCACGCATTTATTCTGGGGGGTTGGGGCACGAGGCATATGATACTTTTACAATCCCTCTCCTACTGTTCATGACCTCTCATTGTATTCCTAGATTACTTTCCAATCCTCAGAACATCATTGTCTCTGTTAGAGATTGGATATCTTTTAATTTCCTCTTCGAATCATTTGTATATTGGATTTCTCATGGAGAACAAGCCTCAAGGTACTTAACCTCCCATCTCTGATTTAGTTCATGTAGCATTAGGATAC